>WAAD01034067.1:176885-267649 GCA_013389945.1 Fregata magnificens
TACATCGGATATGTCTGCGGCCGATGTCCAGTAGGGTTTTTTGGAAATGGCCGAGTCTGTACCAAAGTCCCCAGACCAGGTACTTTCTAATTTTTAGACTTTTAAAAAGGTTTTGCATACAGAGGCTGTAAGAAAATACAAACTAGTATGGCCTTACAATACAACGTGCTTTATAATCAAACACTGAAGGCTTTTTTTCTTTCACTCTTACCTGACGAGCAGCTAGCAGGTCTTATTTCAGGAATACCTGGCTCTATGAGTCAAAATTCAATAGATTAACCACCTCATTTGCCACTAGGGAGAATTCTTCACAACAGGACTTACTAGGTGGTATGAATCACCACATCTGTATTTCTGCCACAGCACTGGCATAGGATTTCAAGACACGTTTCCTCCTCAGTAAGATCAGAACATGACACATGCCAGTATCACTCCACTTTCCTTCCTTCCTAATTCTTTTGCTGCAAGGCATCTGTTCTCCAAGGTGACCTGTGACGATGATGATAAACAGTGTCATGTAAGAACGACTATACCAACAACTAATGGCAACAGATAATTAAAGCATTTCAATAGTATCATTCGTAGCCTGAGCAATAATCTTCCTCAGGGAGCTCTGAAACTCAGCTGGTCCCATTAATCTCTGAGGACTGATCATTAGAAGAGGTCTTCTGCTGTGATAAAAGAAAAGCTGGGTCCTGACCTCAGGCAGAAAGTGGCAATAGCACAGCAACCACTCGTCAGTTATCCGATCCTGCTCTCTCTCAACGAAATTCTCATAATTCAATGTATGGTTCCCTAGGGACAGTCTGGATCGTTGTCCCCTTTTCACTGCACAAGGTGATTTGCCAAGAGAACTCATGTTTATTTCTTAATAACAGTAGTTACTAGGTCAGATTCCTTGGTTTTCTTCTGAATCTTTTTCTTAAGTACTCAAGACAGACTGGCTTGAAACCTGTCAAATTGTTCCCCAACCTCCTACACTTGCCAGCCTACCTTCACTCCCCATTCTGTATCCAAATCAATGACTGTTGCCTTAGTGTTATATTTTAATGCACACTACCAAAGTGGAAGCAATTTTGCTGCTTAGTGTAGATATCGTCCAATCTCTTTGAACTATAAATTGATTTTAGCCAGTTCTCTGAATCTAAAGGTCACAAAAATAAACCCAACATTTTTCTTTCTCTAGCAATGAGTATGTACGATGTATTACTTAGTTTGCCAGAGTCACTAAGCCAGCTATTGACTCTCCTATAACTTGGTGAAGCTGTAAAAGCAATTGAGCAAAAAAATAAATCATTGTGCATATAAATAAACTAACATTTCTGTTATTGCCCAAAGCTGCACCTTGTTGTTAATGGGATAATGGGATACACATTGTACACCCCAAAGGTCATCTAAATGCTGTTGAGTAGAACAGATAGTCTACATCTGTAGATATTGGTACAGTAAATCAGACACACTTTCATTGTGTTTATATAAACATTAACAAATAAATTTGTGTATGTTCTACAAAGGGAAGCGTAGACAGTAGTTGCCATTTGCTGTGATTCATACCTGTCATACACAGCTCCGGGCAAGATTTAAGAAATATCCCAAGTATCAGGATCTGAAACAAATACATGCTTCTTTCAAAAGCAAGTTGTTTATCAGAGTCTGAGGGGTTGTTTTTCTTTTTCCTCTCGAATACGCAAACTGAGTCTGGGACTTCATGCTGCAAACGTGGCATGCAACCAGCTAGAGTACTTTGGGGAGGGAATGAAGAGGAATTATTTTTTGTTCCATCAGAACCCTATATTCACTTATGTGAATTATATCACAAAATAAACGATGACAACCTTGTGCCTCAAGGTTAAACGAGAGTAGTCATTTGTTTTAATATTTAGAAATGAAAGCAATTGCTGCAGCTGTATGAGTGTCCTAGTTTATGACCAAAATGATCGGTTTAACTTTCTTTCTCATGTGTTTTGCTAGTTCAAGCAGAAGTAGTGTATAGCATTGAAGATTAAAAGATATCAGACAAAAAAGAATGAACTTTCAATTAAATTTATGTACAGTTATGGATTCTGGTTATTGTTAAATCCTCCCTGTTAGAATAATAGCTTCTCTCCCTTGTAACTTACGCTATCAGTCTTCAAATGAAACAGAACAAATCCTCTTCAGCTTGCTACAGTGCTTGTGAAGGTACTGAGATTATGTGCCACTTAGTTCCAACTCTAGTAATTTTAATCTAAAAATACTCTTGCTAATCCCTATTTTGTACTTTTATGGGCTGCTTTTGACATGAAGTTATACTCAATTGTTGTGATTTGAGGATTAAAGGATAAGTATTTTTTCATACAGGAACTGCAAAAACTACCCAACTGCCTTTGTAGACTACTGAGGAGAAAAAATATGCCAGAAGAAAATTGTTTCCTAAGTCAGTGTTTGATGAGCTGCACCCAAAAGTCCTTCAATTTTGATCTATAATCAAGAAAGTACCATTTCCTCAGCATTGATATGTGATAGGTATTAATCTTTTGATGTACTTGACTTACTGTAAACTATGTAACTCCACAAATAAGTCTCTGAGCTATATTTACCTGCTCTGCCAGCAATGCAGGGCCTCATTCTATTCTCACTTACCTGTTTTACCTGGTTTATATCAGTAGTTTGCACCAGTTTAAATCAACCAGACTTAGCTGCAATTGTTTTTGAAGTACGTCAGATTAGTCTTAAGGAAAAAGTATCAAAGTCAGTATGGAGTTTCATATATAAAGGGAAATTATTATTTTTAAAAATACATTCTCATATCAGAAGCAAAAACCTATTTCTCTTCCTTCAAAAATCCATAAAGCAGGTATCCTACTTTTTTTAAAAAATTTACTAGTAGGATCAAAAGTCCCTTAATTTTGCTGGCATTGCAATAAAGAGGGAAGTCTAAGGAATTTAAATCCGTCCAGGCTTCACTGGGCACATTTCACATTTGTATAAAATATCCGTTACCTTTTTGTTAGAAGAGGCAGATCCATTAAATCAAACCATGCAGTATCATTAGTCATATTCTTGGCACAAAGAAAATGAATACATCCTAATGGGGGATGCTGGTGATGTTACAGCATGTTGCAATATTAGTTCTCGTCAGACGCTACTGGTATTTCTCTAGACTGGTTTCATCACTCACAGTCACAGAGATACCCATCTGTTTGCACTTTCTTTAGCAGGTTAGAGAGGTTGGTGTCATCACAAAAGATTTATTTTTTTCCTATTAGTAAATCAGCAATTTTACTGGACAAAGCAGTGCCACATCCATCACTGATAAAAGATTGTTCAGAACCAGCTCTTTCTGCCTCTCCTGGTTTAGGGAGCCGAAGATCAAGGAAGAGGATTATTTTATGATCTCTGTAATCGAGTTCTGCTTTTCCATTCTGAACACCACTGCTAGCTCTCCTGCCATAGCAGTTAATTTGCAGTATTGTAGACATTTGGCACTTGATATACTTTTGTATGTGCCAGCTATTTGTTATGTTTATGTACTCTACGTTTTACACTATTCCGGTACCTGCACCATGCTTCTGAATTCACTTTGATTTTACATCAGAGAGACCTCTTTGACCTTCTCATTTGCACCACTGTCAGATCAACATCAAGGTGTGGATTTAAAAGGAGAATAAAACATTTTGAATTAAAAGAATGTGTGTGTTTAAACACATAGCGCTCTGTCTGACACCAGAGGAATGTATTAGTCTTAAGTTTTACGTTCTTAACTTTGAAATCACTGCTGTCATTATTAGCACTCATCGTTGATCACTGTCCATGAAAAATAAATAACTCCAGTAAGAGCTTTGGTCACCAGCCCAAGGTTTCATCTCTGAAGCTAACTGCAGGAGTAGGGACCTCTTACTGCCTAGAACCAATCAAATGATTTTGCTTCAAGAGATGACTGAAGAACATAATGGACTCCTTTCATCTCTTATCTAACAGAATTGATGAATTTGCATTAAAAAGATCAAGGCCCAGATTCCAGTCTCAGTTACACCAGTGTAAATCATAAGTGATTCCATTAAACGAATAGCATTACCCTAATGGAGCGAGCCGAGCACTGTTCCTGGAAGACCGATCTGAAAACCTGTTAAGGTAGGCACATCACACACAGAACTTTTAAATACGAAATCTCTGTGTACCAATAGGTGTAGATAAAATGCACACAGTTTTCAGCATTCACAGGGTGCTTTGCAATGAGTAACTAAGTCTTGACTTGGTTTATGCAATGAGTTACAAGGCTCACTTGAAGGCAGGAATATATTGATGCTGCAGTCCTTAGCTGTGAAGTTGTCTGAGATCCTTGAAGGATCTTGAGAAACAGAAATACAAAATAAATAGTAAATAATATTCTGATTTGCTTCTGTGTAGTAATAGCTCTCTGGTATTATTGCGGGCTCCAAAACTGGGAAGCATTGCATCTCAGTGCCGTGGCTTCCAGCTCCTAGCTCTTACTCAGGCCATTGAAACTGTCCAAAATTCATCTTTGGAATTTATGGTGGAAGTTGCTGATCCCTTTTGTAAATTATGTTTCAGTGTTTCTAGTTTGTGTATTTCAGGACAAAATGTACATTTTTTAAGACCGACCAGTTGTGATGTAATGATGCCTCCTTCAAGGGGTACGTGATGAAATGGCAGCTGAAGTGGGGTTAGAAATGCCACACAAAGACGTTCCATATAAATTTGGACTCACGAAAGACACAGTTTTGCGAATGGTATACCAGTAATCTTCACATGAGGCCAGGATCAGCCTGGCATTTTGGACATAAGTGGTGACTGCTTCCTGCCCTCTGAGTATGTAATTGCCACTGAAAATCCACTCCTGTACCTGTCAAGATAGAAATGGAATCTGAAAGTCTTTCTGATGGCTTTCTCCTCCTTAGTGATACCTAATAAAATATTAAGTATTTTCAGAAAAACATCAACAGAGGCCTGTACAGTATATGCTATGACCCAAACATAACAACTAAAGTAGGCATGATGGGAAGAATATGTTTAGATAATTTAAAAGATAAACGGTTTCCAGCTTCACTGATCCATATACTCTGTCAATCCAGAATTTGTTAAGTGTTTCCAATCCAGATAATATATTTAGGAAATGATGTAGCTCAGCAATAGAAGACCAATGAAGCCCAAGCCATAAAACCACTAGGGAAGAGGACTTAGCTATATGCCATGAATAATATTTACATTCAATCAGAACATGAAGTACAGATTACATTTCCCTCCTATGAAGAATGACCCACCTTTTGCTTAAGCAATCACTGTGCCATCACGACTTTTAAGTGACAATAACAACTCATCCTCCAACAAGTAGTTTTTTACATTGACAGAACAGAGAGCAAGATCGTCTCCTCTTAAAATTTCCAAGCTCATTTAATCATCTAGCTATAATAGCACACAGCTTTTAAAGCGAGCCAACCCTGTTTCCACAAATTTGATAAGATTGCTGTTTTGTTAAAGGCACTTAGAAGCCTTTTAAAACTGTAAGTAACTCATGCTGGACCAATATCCTGGCCCCATTTAAAGCAACACAAGAGTTTTGCCACTAACTGCAAAAGCAAAGCAGGAGTTGAAGGAAAAGGATTCATAAGCAATGCAAAGCACAGCACAGTACAGAGGGGTAAAAATAGGTGTGAAACACACAGACTCATCATTGCTCAGGACAAATTTAGCACTAGTTCCTTAACATGTTGCTATTGTTAATGAACAGGTACCTAGAGATGCAGTGGCACTCACTTCACTGGACTTGCTTGCAGAATCAGGTGATATTCACTGCCAAACCACATGAATTTTGCCCCCAAAATTACACGCCACGTGTATAGAGCTAGTTCATTTCTGAAGGGACACAGCAATAGCCTACAGCTAACACAACAAAACTGATCCTCTGGGATGCAGGAGAAAATGATCTCTCATGCTAATAATTTATTAGATTAAGAATTTCATGGAATCATAGAATAACCCAGGTTGGAAGGGACCTCGAAAGATCATCTGGGCCAACCTTTGATTTCTCAAAGAGAATTTATCTCATATATTATGACAAAAATACAAAAGACTTTTGTTTTGTTTTAATTTCCATAGGACACAGGGAGGTAGAACTGCACATTGGAGAGCATCGCCAGAGCTCTCTGGTCTATAAGTGGTGGAACAGCTGATAAATCTTTTATATTACTAAAACATAACAGTTCTCGCTAAGAGTTTCTCCATGCTAACACATGTTGCTTATGGTGTTTATAGAATATTGTCTTTAAAATCTCAGATTTGAATCAAGCTATTGGTTTATGAAATTTAAATTCTTCTTAAGTTAATGTAATACCTCATAGGAAAGGCAATCCTTAAGCTTTCTTCCTTCCTTCTCCCCTCTGATCAGGTCATAACTTCCCCTTTATATTTGTTTGAACGCAAAAAAAAGGGGACCTGTTATCTTCATAGCTATTTTTGTGGTTTAACCCAGCAGGCAGCTAAGCCCCACACAGCCACTCGCTCATTCCCCCGGTGGGATGGGGGAGAGAATCAGAAGAGTAAAAGTGAGAAAACTTGTGAGTTGAGATAAAGACAGTTTCATAGGTAAAGCAAAAGCTGCGCGCGCAAGCAAAGCAAAACAAGGAATTCATTCACTCCTTCCAATAGGCAGGCAGGTGCTCAGCCATCGCCAGGAAAGCAGGGCTCCATCATGCGTAATGGTGACTTGGGAAGACAAACACCATCACTCCGAACGTCCCCCCCTTCCTTCTTCTTCCCCCAGCTTTATACGCTGAGCATGATGCCATATGGTGTGGGATATCCCTTTGGTCAGCTGGGGTCAGCTGTCCCAGCCGTGTCCCCTCCCAGCTTCTTGTGCACCTGGCAGAGCATGGGAAGCTGAAAAAGTCCTTGACTAGTGTAAGCACGACTTAGCAACAACTAAAACATCTCCATGTTATCAACACTGTTTTCAACACAAATCCAAACCATAGCCCCATACTAGCTACTATGAAGAAAACCAACTCTATCCCAGCCAAAATCAGCACAGCTATTTATGTCACAATGTTGAATGCCTAAGTGACCTCGGCCTGCTTCAAAATTCTTGCTCCATTAAAAACAATAATTTCCACAATACACCCTCAGAGCCTAAGAAAGGAAAAGATTAAAGACAACAGTGCTGCTAGCTGAAGTGCCACTAGCACATGTCTCTACTTGCTCATCCGAATACTCTTTCAAAGAGAAAACTACAAATGTTATAAAGGCAAGTCTCATGATATGACTGTCACCGACATGCCACCATAGAATTCAAAGGGCAGAAGGAAGTTTTGTCAAGAGCTGATGCCACCTACGTTAGCAGTGAGCTATAGCTAAATAACCATACTTCAGGAACTGTTGCATTCACAGCACCTGCTTTTCAGATGGAAGATAATCTTCGTATTCTGCACTAATGCTGCTTGCTTAGCTTGGATTTAGGGATGCCGACACCTCTTCTAAACTGCTACCTGAATTCGATGCACATTGTTCATAGTTTTTATGCACAGCCACCTGGACACACCATTTATCATTGCTAACCTGCTGGCAATAGTGAAAAACCCATTTGGTTAAACTAGATACAAATTAGCAGAACTGACTAAGAACTTTTTGTGACATACCATCTGAAAACTTACTGTTGAAATTCCTTGCTTTTTGTTTTCTATATTAGAAAGAAACTATAGATAGTTGTCAACCTAATCAGTTGAGATTGTGGAGAATTCCATAAAAGCGTGATTTCACTGACGGTATTTATATGTGCTTATCTGGTATTAAAATAGATTCATTACTGGTCTCCAGCAAGGCATAGTTCAGACTGTTTCTTGGCTTTCATATGTAAAGTAACTCATTCTTATGGGTTTACAGACCAAAACAACATAATTATAGTTTTAGACCATTTACTTCTTGAATTGAATAAAAGGAAAATTTCAGTAAAATATTCAAATTTAAGCTATTTTTTCTTTGAAGAAATATTATGGATTTTCTTTTGAAGAAATGTTACAAACTTTCTTTATAATCTATTATTACAGTTCTAAAGGATTCTACACAGATGTTTCAGAAAATTAGACAGGAATGCTTCAGAGATGATCTGTCTTGATTTAGCCTATTTTGTATATATCTATCAACCTGTTCAAACCATGAGAGAGTCTGAAGGCCCACGAGGCATCATCAGATAAGAACACAGTTTTTATTAATTTTTCCATCTCTTGCAGCACTGAGAAGAAGTAAAATATACTGCCAATTCCTGAATAGAAAATATAATTTAGTTTTATGAACTCTATCTTAATGCTGTCTTTGTAGCTGCTGAAATAATACAGTTGCAGACTCAAATAATTGCAGAAGGTAGAACACAAAGAGGAGAGGTAAAAGTTCACACCTGAAAGATGGGCAAGGGATAATGAAAGAACGGACAATAAAACAGTTACAAGGGGGTTAAGTGGGTGATCCATGGTGTTTTGAAACACAACCATACCTCTTCGCTTCCTGTTTTGTTAGCTGGATATTCAGGGAAAAGCACAGGAAGAGCAATTATAAAAACTGCAGCAGAGAATGGGTTAGACCCAAGGAATGTAAAGAGCACGGAAAGAGATCTAGTAACAAAGGAGCGAGAGGAGCAAGGTGCCTGTGCAAGAGGTGAGAGCACATCAAACGTGTTGAGTTTCTCCAACCCCTAGGAGGGAACTTTTCAATTAAATCTTGAAATAAACTGGAAGGTAGGCGAGGTGTTTGAGAAAACATTGTTTATAAAAACATAGCTGGCTTATAAATCTCCATGCACAATCCAAAAAAGATACAGATAAAGAAAAATATTGATAGAGGGAAAAAAAATCCCTGTCTGGGGAGCATACTCATATGTTTGCAATCAGTAATTCTTACACCGTTTTTAAAAACACTGTCTCTGGTGACCCTGACATTAAAATTTCTATTGAAAACTTACAGAAAACATCACAAAAGTAAAAAAAAAAAACCAACCCAGCAAACAGAGTCTGCAAACAAAGTGCACAAAATGCATTCTTTTCCTCAAAGTCCCATTTTTCTGTACAGCTATCATTGTGTTCATCCCCTTCTTGCACCGTTCTTGTACTTTGCCGGCGTATGATGCCTTGCCCCAAGAATCTTACCAACCAAAATCTGATGGATACCTCCTTGGAACGCAGATACACAAATATTACATGAAAGTATCATGTATTAGGATAAGTTTCATATTTAAAACTGTTTCGTTACTTTCAGACTTGAGCGTCATTCTAGAAATCCAGCTTATAGCCTGATACTACTATTATCTACTCAGGACACCTAAAAAGGAGCCGATCATTTAAAGTCTATGGAGAAATCTGGCTTAAATGAATACAAACTAAGGCAGTATTAGTGCCCCAACTCTTTAAGTTTTTTGTTTCTCTTAATCTCTAAATTACAATGCTTTCTATTGAAAAAGTTTTATGAATAGAAAAATATTTCGTATAGGGAAAGAGCTATACCTAAGCAACATCTTTCTAAGGCATTGTTTTGGTATTTGTTGAGTGTGAAAGGGATCACCTTTATGTATTCCTTGACATATCTTAGATAAGACTGAAAATATTCTCTGACATGTAGTCAGTAATATCATTTCTATGTTCATGAACCATTTGCTTCCTGACCGAGCATCTCAGAAACCCCATTTTCTATAAATACCTCAGTTAATGAATTGAGATGTCAATTATATTGTTCTGAAAACCTAGAGGCAAATGAACTATACAGTGATGCAAATACAAAAGACATTTAATGCGACATAAGCAAACACACTATCTCTTCTTGAGGTAATATTTTCTCGTATACTCACACAGGATTTCAACATCCCAGAACTTGAAAAGGACATCCTTGATGGCAGAGTCTGGACACCATTCCATTTGTGGGAATCATTTACTCTGAATACAGGGAGATTTGTAAACAAAGTTTAGTGGGTGAGCTGGCTGAAGATCCCAGGTTTTCTCCTCCACAAAAAGCATTGTGTTAGAGCAGAATGATTTTGTATTTCATACACACAAAATAAATTTGCATTGCAAATTATGAACGGTATTACAGAATTGCGTATGTGCAACTGCAGCTGCATTTGACAAACAAAAGAGCCTGAAGCAGAGGAATAGTTATAATCAGAAGTGGCTGAGTGATGCAGACTCCATAGAATATTCCCTATTGCTCATGATTTTGGTAGGTGAAGGGCAAGAAAATTGCTCACCAGGTAGCAACATCAGCAACACAATCTCATTTTCTATCAGGCTGAAACATAGCTCAGGGACAGTGAACTGGTGTTCACCTTTTAGTTTCATCATTAAAGCAACAAGTGAGTAAACGTACCCATCACAGAAGTGGTGGTTTGAGAGCACGGATTTTACTAAGACTGAAATGCACCTGTACAGATGGATACACAGTCGTGTGACTGCTTTGCTCATGTGCTGACCTGTCTGGATGCAAGGTACGCTAGGTCCACAAGCTGTCTTGCTCTCTTAGACCAGCACAAGCTTAAGGAAGGTTAAAGAAAGCTTACTCCCCCTAATGAACAACAATGGCGACCTAGTATCAACAGACAAGGAGAAGGCTGAGGTACTCAACAACTCTTTTGCCTCAGCCTTCACTGGTAACCTCTCTCCTCACTCCTCCTGAGTTGCTGGACCACAAGATGGGGACCAGGGGGGTAAAGTCCCTCCCACTGTAAGAGAAGATCAGGTTCGTGACCACCTGAGGAACCTGAACATACACAAGTCTATGGGACCTGACGAGACGCATCCCAGAGGCCTGAGGGAACTGGCTGATGTAGCTGCCAAGCCACTCTCCATAATATTTGAAAAGTCATGGCAGTCGGGTGAAGTCCCTGGGGACTGGAAGAAGGGAAACATTGCACCCATCTTTAAAAGGGTAGAAAGGAGGACCCTGGGAACTACCGACCTGTCAGCCTCACCTCTGTGCCTGGGAAGATCATGGAACAGATCCTCCTAGAAGCTATGCTAAGGCACATGGAGGACAGGGAGGTTATTTGAGACAGCCTGCATGGCTTCACCAAGGGCAAGTCCTGCCTGACCAACCGAGTGGCCTTCTGTGATGGAATGACTAGATCAGTGGGCAAGGGAAGAGCTACGGGTGTCATCTATCCGGACTTCTGTAAGGCCTTTGACACGGTCCCCCACAACATCCTTCTCCCTAAACTGGAGAGATATGGATTTGATGGGTGGACTGTTCGGTGGATGAGGAATTGGTTGGATGGTTGCATCCAGAAGGTAGTGGTCAATGGCTCAATGTCCAGATGGAGATCAGTGACAAGTGGTGTCCCTCAGGGGTCTGTTTGGGGGGGGGACGGGACCAGTACTGCTTAATATTTTCATCAATGACGTAGTGGGATTGAGTGCACCCTCAGCAAGTTTGCAGATGACGCCAAGCTGAGTGGTGCAGTTGACACATCAGAAGGACGGGATGTCATCCAAAGAGACCTGGACAAGCTCAAGAAGTGGGCCCGTGTGAACCTCGTGAGCCTCACAAGGCCAAGTGCAGGGTCCTGCACGTGGGTCGGGGCAACCCCCAATATCAATAGAGGCTGGGGGATGACGGGATTGAGAGCAGCCCTGCGGAGAAGGACTTGGGGGTACTGGTGGATGAAAAGCTGGACTTGAGCCGACAATGTGCGCTCGCAGCCCAGAAGGCCAACCCTATGCTGGGCTGCATCAGAAGAAGTGTGGCCAGCAGGTCGAGGGAGGTGATTCTGCCCCTCTACTCTGCCCTGGTGAGGTCCCACCTGGAGTGCTGCGTCCAGCTCTGGAGCCCTCAGCACAGGAAAGACATGGACCTGTTGGAGTTCGTCCAAAGTAGGGCCACAAAAATGATGAGAGGGATGGAACACCTCTCCTATGAGGACTGGCTGAGAGAGTTGGGGTTGTTCAGCCTGGAGCAGAGAAGGCTGCGGGGAGACCTTACTGCAGCCCTTCAGTACTTAAAGGGGGCCTATAGGAAAGATGGGGACAAACTTTTTAGCAGGGCCTGTTGTGACAGGACAAGGGGTAATGGTTTTAAACTAAAGGAGGGTAGATTTAGACTAAATATAAGGAAGAAATTTTTTACAATGAGGGTGGTGAAGCACTGGAACGGGTTGCCCAGAGAGGTGGTGGAGGCCCCATCCCTGGAAACATTCAAGGTCAGGTTGGACGGGGCTCTGAGCAACCTGGTCTAGTTAAAGGTGTCCCTGCTGACTGCAGGGACTCTAAAGGTCCCTTCCAACCCAAAGCGTTCTATGATTCTAAATAGCCTGGCTGGTTCATTCTGTCTGCCTATGCACAGCTAGTGTTTTGTCTCTACAAAAATAATCCTGGAAATACACCCGTTGTAAAATTTGGGAAGTCGAAGTTGTACCTCACTTAAAGGAGCTGAGGAATTTATTCTGGGAGTTACTGCTTGTGATTGCAAGAGAAGGGACATCGGTGACTGGGAAGTTCAACGAGCATCTGAACGTGGGGAAATTCTGGATGCTTAAGAGGAAGGAAGGGAGAATCAAAGCTATATTTCTGAATATTTGGGAGAGGGAAGACTTTAGGCTATGCTTGGATGGCTAAACAGAAGATTTAGCAATTAAACACACTCTGACTAGAGAAGAAAGTTATGCCAGAACTTAATCAAATAAAATGGCAGATTAAGAATTGATGGAAAAACAGAATTTCCCTAGAGCTTCCTATTGACAGCTGCTCCGTCTCCCCTTTCTCACCAAGTAAACACAGAAAAAAATATTAATGTTGAAAAGTAGAGAGAGAAATGGGATGATCCTTAATACTCTGGTAACAAGAGTTCTTAGACCAGTGTAATTTTTCTATTCTCTCTTGACATTTTAAATAAGATTTATGTGCTGGTAGATGTTTCAAATTTTAAATGATGACCCAGATAGTGTAATATGTCAGAAGAGCATTTCTCTGTCGACATTCTTCTGAATGAGAAATGTGCTACACAGCATGTACTACTAAATGTTAATAGCTCTAAAACTACACAAATTGTAAATTTATTGAATTGTGTTAATAATGAGATGCATTCTTAAACTGTTCACAGAATTCTGAAATAGTTGTAACCTGATCAGAATTAAAGGTGCCCATAATCCTCTGAACTGACATGCAGTAGAGACCACAGCCAGATGATCTTGCTAAGGAGAAGGAGCCAGTCTCCACCTGAAGAGTAGGCTGGTTTGGGGCATTTTATTAGATTAAAGTAGAGACCAGCACTTGAGATTACATGGTGATGCTTATAGTGTCTCCCTCATGTCATTACATAAAAAAGTTACAGTTACATTTAAAAAACAAAATGCAAGTTTCTAACTGTAATAGCTGCAAAGAGAAGCATGGCAATGAAAAGGTAATAAATACTAATGTTTACAAGAAGCTTAAGCACCTGTTTGAGGTGTCAGCTGCTAATTGTAGGTCAGGATGGGGCTGTCTCCAAGGCACATGGCTTGGGAAGAAAGGTGTGGAGGTGCGTAAGTCTAAAACCAGCAAAGACTTGGGTGAACAGCACAGAGGAGTATGGTAACCAACCTGGACCACCCTGCCCCAGGCAGAGTGTGAAATGTGCGCTGCTCCTCTGGGAATAGAAATGGTTGGGGTCAGAAGGGGGTGTGATTTCTCTTAATTCAAGTCTGGATCCGGCCTTTTTCTGAAAGCTTGTAAATGCAAAAAATAAGCAGAAACTCAGAAGAGAGAAAATACATTAGATTTCTGTGTTTCAGTGTTGATATCTCACCCTGGGTTTAAGAGATTGTCAGGTGTCTTCTCTGTGAACTGTGGTTTTCACTAGCTTATATAGTCATTTTATTACCTTCAGAATGAACATGATCCTCTTCAACTACAGATATCCAGCAGTTCACTATAAAATGCAATTCAAGTGAGAGAAGAAATCAGAATTTGCTGTGCCTTAACAATGCCATGATGGCATTGGCAAGCACGAACCAGAGACTGGTTATGATGATTCTGATTTATGAGCTTAGTTTGAGCAGCACAAAATATCTGAAACACTAGGCGAACCAAAGGCTGGTGGGTTCTCATGTGGGGGAACTCCTGTACCACATAGGTGGAAAGTGTCCTGGTGTTGAGTTGGATGAGGGATGTTAAACTTCTGTCTTGGAAATTTGCCCTCTGTCACCCTTGTTCTAATCTTCCCCAGACAGGGGGACAACAGAGGAATCTACCTTCTTGGGGCCTGATCCATCCCGGCATTACGCTGTGCTTACAGTGGTGTGACTCCATCAATACGAATGGAGCTCCTGCCACGCACAGCTGGAGCAAAGCAGCAGGTTCTCAGTCTCTTATCTACCTCTGTGAGAAATAAACTCAACCGTTCCACTGCTGCACATTTCCCTGTTAGTATAGGCAGAAAAACTGACAGGTAGTGAAAATGTATTTTTGTACCGTCATATAACCTTGAGCAGTTTGCCTTGTCATTTTTTTGTTATTTTCATCCAGTCCAATATGTAATCATACAGTGGCATCACAGAGAAAACCAGATTCACACCATCACACTTCTGCATTGATAATGGGTTATACATTTGAAGATATTGATCAACTGCAAGGAAAATAAATTGAAGTAATAGGGGATTTGAGAAAGCTGCTGACTACAGACAACTGAGTCTGCAATCTTTTGGTATAGTCCTTTGTTTTAGCTTATTTAGATATCTGGAAGACTGCAGAAAGAAATTTTCAGGTATTCCAGGAAAAAATCTATTGTATTCTAATGCTAGCTAAATTGCACTATAAGTAAAAATCTGAAATAATGAAAGCTGAGAGGACACTGTAGTCGCCACATTCGAACGATGCCAACATCCTATGAAGTTTAGTGGCCTTTACAGAATGGATGAGGGACCTTGATCAGTATATATACATATATATATATATAACGAACAACCGACCAAAATGTACCACTACTCTTCATTGGTAGCATTATTTGAGATGTAAAAATTGCATTATCATAAATACACTCCAACAATATGCTCCCCCTTACAGGGAAGGTTGAAGCTTATCTGCAGGATGGGTATATCACCTATATCATCTGATAAAGAAATAAAAGTTTTCCCTTTCTCAGGTAGTCAGTCTGATCCCCTTACCAGTTACCAAAATTTAGTTCAGAGGAAAACCCATTTAATTATGACGCAGTGGAAGGAGCTCAAAGCTATAACCAGGGCTCATTTTGGAAATTTGTCAGAGAGGTCGTTCACCCCTTCACTGTCATTCCTGTTGATTTCTGGTCCCTGAATCAAATTTTCGAAAGGCAGTAATGATTATCTATTACTGATAATTTTCTATGGGGATATTTCTTTCATCTTTCTCTCATTCATTTTTAAAAATCCTTTGACTTCTCCTATCCTCTCATGCTCTTTTTGCTGATGTCCTCCCTGCTTTACCATCTCTTTTCTTCCATTCTGTGTACCTCATCATTCATCAGCCTTACTTTGGACAGCAAAATCCATGTATTTACCTACTGCTCTACTAAATACCATGTATTTGCCTACTGATGTCCATAGCTTGATCCAGTACCATTGTAAAACTCCAAAACATTATGCTTCAGGGCAATAAATACTCATCAGGCACCAGCAGAATGACACTGTTTATCAGCCAAATAAACACAACTTTGGATGCCAGGATTTGCTTTGATCTAGTCAATGCTCTAACTTTCATTTTGACCTCTGCCAAGCATCTTAATCTCTCTCCTTGCCAACTATGGCTAATTTCTACATCAATAGGAGTTTTAAGAAAGTGATTAATATTTATATTTAAAAGGAAGAGGTACATCCCACATGGGGTTAACCCTAGAACCAAATGAGGGTTTTTGTTCAGGATCCAATATATTCCGTTTCCTATGGAGTGAGTATGCCAGAACCAGTTAAAAATAGCTTCTTCCATTCATTAGAGTCAGCAGATGGCCATTAATCTTCCTGAAAGTATTGATTCAAACTACTCGTCTCCACTTTCAAGGCCCTTCACAGACTACCTTCTCCCCATCTATCATCCCTCCTTACACAACTGAAAAGGTGGCTGGCTTTGTAACAAGTGGGTGACAGTTACAAACCAGCAGTCTCTCTTACATGCTGCCCCTCACGTCTGGAGGGAGCTGTACACAGCATTAACAAAGCTTTTCCATTTGTCTCCTTTAAATACTTCCCTAAAACTTTCCTTTGCCATAAGGACTACAAAAGCATTACATAGTTATACACTGGTGTGATGGGACTGGAGTCTCTCTAGGACACGAACTTGCCAAGGACCATCTTAACATTGTTTATTTCTCCATCTCTGACATCTATCTATCTGTCCCAAACTGCAATGTCTCGTCTTACTCCTGGACTGCAAGAGCTTGAATGCAAAGTCTCTGCATTATGTACTGTCTAGCAGAACATTTCCCAGCACACTATTGCAATATAGACAGTTAATTAATAAGAAACAAATATTAGCTCAGGTGGTCAAGAACTGTAGGGTGCACCACGGAAAGGTGCACAGTGCCAAAACCTCATGGACTAGTGTAAGCCAAAATTAGTAAACCAGCATGGCAAGTGTTTTTGCCTGGCTGCAATTTAACCTCTGTAAGCCCAGTGCTGCACCTCAAAGAATAATGCCTGACCTTCACTGAGACTTGCTACCTTAGGCTCAATATTAAGCCAGCATAAATACATTTCATCTGGTTTGTGAACTGCCACCCTCTATGTTTCGGTACTGCAGTTCCCTGTGCATCTAGTGCTGGTGTTACCTGTAGCAGATAACACCATGTCATTTCTATGCCAGCCAGCATAAACGTGCTCTTAGCATATATGATAGATTAACTCTTTTACTTCTAGAATTGATATTCTGTTGTTTGCTCTTAAGCTAAATGTTCACTGCGGTTCCTTTAAACTCTAGACCAGCAAATTTGGCTAATACATATCTTCCTTCTGCCCTAGTTTCAAGATCTTCCCAAAGCCATGTGGATTTTGCTGGAAGAAATATTGAAGATGGTAGAGGCTCTCACCAGGAAGATGTTTTAAAGACATCAAGAAATGTATATTCCTTTCTTTCCCAAACCCAAATTCCAAGACAAGAAACTACATACGTTTTGGAAAGAAATGCCACAGTAATTAACATTCCATCCCTTACAATGAAAAGGAAGACTTCCCAAGCTCAGACATCGGCAGCAAAAAAACCTGATATGGAGTCCACAGCACCTGAGAAACAATCTTTTCTTGAAAAAAGAAGTGATACACACACTTTCCTTCTGCACAAGGAGGCAGACCCCAGAGCCACAAATGTCAGTGTGACAACCCATACCCCTCTCCATTTTAAACAACACAAACCAGGTACAACACAGGCTGTTCCTTCTCATCGCAACATAAATGCAAGTTCCTTCTTTGCAGGGCCACATGCTGTTCAGCAAACTCGTTCCAAGTACAGTTATTCTCCCAGGAAGTGGCCCAGTCGAGCTGCAATCTCAAAGACTAAACCATCCCAAGATTTCCCAACAGAGCAGCAGAGAGCATCTCCTTTGGCAACGCGCCTCACTTCCCCTTTCCATTTAATAGGTTCTTCCCTCGATACAGCTCCCCGGAGTGCTAGTGTCCCACCAGGCTCTGCTCCCCAAGCAAGGCTTCCAGCACAGACCACAGCAGCCAGAAAGACGTACAACAGAGCGATGGATCATGTTGAACTGCCCAAAACCAGTGGGGGGATGCATCAGAAAGTTGTTTGTGCTAATATGCCATGCTTTACTGGTGTGCATTGCGAGCCAGCCGAAGATGGAGGATTTAAATGTGGGCCTTGTCCCACTGGATACAGCGGCAATGGAATTACATGTGAAGGTAAGAGGGAAAATCCTCTTTCAAATTCTTTTATAGCTTCAAATCTAATAACTCTCCAAAGTAAAAATTAATTTTGATTATAAATTTGGAGATTTTTCTAGCTGGGATCATTCTGGTTTTCAAAGCCAATTATATTTCAAAATAATAGACAAACACTCCATAACTTTGAAAAAGTTCTTTCCGCTTACAAAAATGACATATTTATTTGATAATATCTAATCTGTTGAAACCAGGGACAGACTGTGATCTTGCTTACCCTTGCTTAAGGCCAGATTCATTCTACTGAAGTCATTACATTTGAAAACATATAAAACTTCTGTGGCAAAGAGTAAAATTGACTCCATTTCTCTATACAACATATATTCTAGGAAAAACTAATTGTTCTACTCCCTTAAAAATTGCTTTTAAAAATCTATCTAATACCTTAAATACAAAACTGAACTTGTAATCTGAAATGTATAGCACCAGAAGGGTTTTCACAATATATTGACTTATTTATTAGACAGTTTAGAATACCGCTGTAAAACAATAGCATTATGCACATTGTTGAAACAATGAATTCCCTGACTTAGCTATCATTAATTACACCTTTTGCTGAAATGCCTCTGATAAGTTGATATTCTAATTGGCCTTTCACTACACAAAGCAAAAGTGTTTACATCATTTACTTCATTCTCTTTCATGTATGGTTTCTTATGCTCTGCACATGGAGCAGACAGGCTAGGGGCGTCTCGGCTGCGCTGCGCTGCACTGCACTGCACGGCTCGGTGGCGGACCTCCTGGGGATAACCTGCTGTGAGCAAGGCTTCGCGGGGGTATAAAACCCCCAGCAATACTGCAGTCCTCTAAGCTCAGAGCAGTCCTTGAGATATATTACAGAATGTATAAGAAAAGGTTACTACAAGCTTGGGTGCTACAATTTTTGCCTGTTTGCACATTTCTGAAATGCCCCTTCTAAAGGACTTAAGGTTTCTTGGCATGAAAGACCCTGTCTTTGACCCCTGTTTTATACCTGGAGCTGGAAAGGTACCGAGGAGCCCCTAGTACTGGGAAGCCCAGAGCAAGTTTGATTACAGAATGGCCTCCCCTCAAAGACCAGGCCCATGTACATATGAATATTTACGAATAGGGGCATACAGCAGCTTTGTGTATATTTACTATGCCCATCAGTATAGTCCTTAAAACATAAATCTGCCTCTGCCTTTTACTGTCTCGCAAGACGAGATGTTTTCTTCAATTACTAGCATTACTAAAAATCTCTCTGGAGAGTCCTTAGGATGAAATACTTTATTACCAACATCATTCTCTGTCTTTGGGCTTGATGACTCGATACACAAACATCCTTTATTTGTCTCTTGCCACTGACCGTGTCACCTGATTCAATAATTAGCCCGTCTGCTCCCTGCTTCTGCTTTATCCCGAGCCCCTCTGCGCACCTGCAAGCACCCTCCTGGAGCACGGCCAGAAGGGTGAAGAGCACCCATTGTACCTCCAGCCATTGATGTCTCTTCCCATGTCAGATGCAGCTGATTCATCATGACAGATGAAGTTGAAAGATGAGGATAATTCCTTGGATTAAGGCCCGCCATAACCTCTGCTATCAGCACCTTACAATGCTGCCACGATTGTACCAACTTCCCTCAAAACAGTAGTACCCTCTAAGAACAGGAGGCAGCAAAATTGAACAAATGATCAAAGCTTAGATGAGACCAGCATTTGAGGAATCTTCAGGCTTTGATGCAACATCCGTGGCAAGTGAGCAAAAATGTCGACAGCCTCAGACGCTATTGATAGTTGTCACCATCCTATTTAATAGCAAAATTCATCGAGATAAAAGAAACAGCCCATCAGTAGCATGTTTTAATACCTGTGGAGCTTAAGGGGATATGACCTTTGTTTAATAAGAGTGTCTGAAAACACTCTAAGGTAATAAATACTTACCAAGTTATATTTATCTTGTGACAGAATGTAAATCTTTTTTTTTCAGTTGTGCAGTCTTTGAGGACTGGTAGGGAAAAAAATAAGCAGCATCCTGAAAATGAATTTCTCTTCTAAAATAAATCAGACCAAATTTTATTTCTGTAATATTCTTATCCCTTTGGACAAGCCCCTCTGTCTCCCTGGTATGATTTAGCTGGAAGTCCCCTCCCTCTACTCTGTCTTCCTGCTTTGGGAATCACAGACTGACAGGAGCCCAGGCTGGAAGAGACCTCTGGGGATCACCAGGTCCAGCCTCCGATCTTCTTTTGGAAGAACATAGCTAGATGTCAGTGTGTTTGGCTTGTATTCAGGCATCTAAACTGAGATACGCTCAGATGCTCTTAGCAATTTCCATTTAGATCACTCCACTGGCAACAACTTTGTCATCTGTAAAAAGTAGAACCTTGCTTTCACCCATCTTGCTTTGGCATAATAAGCATTACAGATTCTTAATTCTCTTAATTCTGGTTAATTACTCTGCAGATAAGCTGAGATGAAGTAGTTCCTCAAGGCTCTACTCATCACTCCCATGCCCTTTCCTACAGCTGGCCAGGTTCTCAGCTTGTAGAGCTCTTTCACCTTCCTGCACAAAGGCAGTATTACCATTTATTAGTGTCCTAGCGTTAAGACCAGTCTGCTAAACAGGCAAGGCCTTGAAAAACATCATTTCAGAGTAGCATTTTGGAGATAGCCAACATCACCTACACAATAATAAAAAATAAGCAGGAGAAATAAGGCCTACTGCAGTCCACTGGGTTCTCCCACATATTCTCTGGCAGAAGATGCCCGCTGGCCTTTATGGAGTCAACTTAGCCAACAGTTCCCCTGGTGATGAGGGAGGTTACTAAATGCATGATTTCCATTCTGTGTCCTTTTCAAGTATATTAACTGTAAAACCAATGCATTACTAAGGTACACGCCTAGCAGTTTTACGGGACAGCACCTATCACCTGCCAAAGCGCACTGCAGAAGTGCCGTAACACAGAGCTTTAAATATTTCAGCTCAGTATGCCCATAGAATAAAAAACTAGTACTTTGATAATGCATAACTAGTCCAAACAGGATTGTTTTCAGAAAGTTTCTGATATTTTGCCTGGTGTATCACAAGCGGCACATCTAACGCAGCACTTTGTAACATTTGAGGCTAATGCTCTGAAATATTCATTAGCGTTGTTAGTCACCTTAGAGCAATTACTCGTCGTCCTGCCTCTGTTCCCCACTCTACGACAGGGACATAAGCCTGCACTTTCAAAGACGCTGTGTCCATTGGACAAGGAAACAAACGCTGTCTTCCCGGGGCTCGATTTGTTCACCAGGGTCTGTGCATATGGCACTGTCTGAGAGCAGCTGTTGTGTTTCTTGAGCTCCTTAGGGTGCCCTAAGGTGGAACATGTCCTTTCCATTCGATAACAGGGTTGAAGTTAACAAAAAAACCTGCTCTGGGCATCATTGTTGTGCTTCTTTCCAAGAGACTTAAACCTGAAGCCTGAAGAAAAATAAGAATTTAAGCCAAATTCCCGGTCATCCTTTTTTTTGTTTCTCTAGCCCCAAGTTCATTCGATAAGGAGTGTCTGGTTACTAAAATTGTACGATTAAAAAGTCAGAGACTCTGTTCTGTAGAATACAGACAATTATTTAAAGCTAGTTCAGATTTGGTGACAGTTAAGGACTATTACCTTTCTAGTTTTTTAGTAGTCATAAAAGTTCCTCAGAATTCCTATGGAAGATAAAGTCATGCTACTTTAGAAACATTTTCTTTAAAATGTTAAGTCAGTAAAACTCTGGGATATTTTATAGGTTTTGCACGGTGTTTTCTGATGGAAGGGGAAGTCTAGAACAGTAGTAGCCATGCTTTCTGTTCAAGAGTTAAAAACACAGCATTGTCTTGACATTACAAAACCACTGTTCAAACCAAATAATTTTCAAACGAACAGGAAAGATGGAGTAGTTGGGAAGTATTACGACTTCAGGATGCACAGCTGGATGAAACAGGGCAAAAAAAATCAGGTAGCTGACATTTGTCTGTTCTGACTTTTTTACACCCAAAAAGCTCTACCATAGCAGACCGAAAGTCCTTCCCCTATCTCCAATAGCTACCAACAGCAGATGTCTGGCAGTACATGGGAAAGATATAGGGATACTGTCCAGAACAGTCTCTCAGCAAGTTATGGATCATGTGCTTCAAAAAGCAAAGGTGATATATTTGAACAGTACCCTGGTCAACCTTTCCAGGCCACATCTGGTTTTGCAGTTTTCTATCCTATCCCTCCAAGTCGTGTCTTTCCCAAAGACTTAATCTATTTACTTGTTCTTCATACAAAAGCTCTTCTATAACTCTGGTTATCCCTGTCACCTTTTTTTGCATCTTTTCCACTTTTACTATATCTTTTCTGAGCTGGGGGATCAGACCTGAACACGGTATTTAAGATGCAGCTCACCATGGATACAGACCATAATAAGGTCTGGCATTTTGTGCTCTGCTCATTTCCTAACAATTCCTAACACTTTATTTGCTTTTTTGACTGCAGATGAGCACTCAGCTGACATTTCACAAAACAAAATCCATTAGTACAACCTAACCAGAACTGTTGTCTGCATTTGTATTCCCAATTTATTCAGTCAAGTTAATCTTGTTGATTTTCTATTTGCTATTATGGGTATTTATTTCATAACTGGGCTCTGGACTGCTGGACTATTTAAATATGCATATGAGTTATTTTAATTGCACTAATGCATGCTTTAGCCCTATGCTTTATTTCCTTTATCTGTGTACCTTACATGCAAAAGAAAGGCTTCAATCCATATCTGTTCAAAAGGAAAACCAATAACCTGGCTAGCCTGCAACATAACTTTCTTTTCCTTTTTTTCCCTCCCTTGTGCTGCACATATTCAAACTTCATCTGTACATTTAGGAAATTAGATTAATGCACCTTTGAAAGAAAATAAATAATGTACAATGATTGCATGAAACAAGGTAGACTACGCTCCTTCCAGCGAATTTCCAAATTTTTAAATGGAACTACAGGTAATGCTCTCACACCCCTGAGTCTTGCTTTAATGGTGCATGCCCAGGACCTCACGTGCCGGACGGCACAGGGAGTTTCCTCGCTGTTGAGACGTTAAGCAATAACTCTGTCCTGGATGCCATTTGCTGATTAGGTTATCGAAAATGGAGGAAACAACACAGCATCTGGTATTCCTGAGTACCCCCAAAGTTATCGTAGAGAAACTTATAAAAAGTGCATGATCTCATTTTAATGGAAAAAAGTAGTTTCGGGATATTTCCCAAAAAGCCCTTTCAGAGAAAACAATAACGGACTTCTCCATTTTCACCTCCAGATTTTAAATTATAAACATAAACATACATACATTTGACAGCCAGATTGACCATTTGCAGCAACGTTTTCCTCTTTACTGTCATTTTATATCATCCAAAACTGCTTAGTATAAAAACACCGCAATACCTTTGTACAATTTAGCAAATGTTTATGGTAAAAAATATTCATTCCAGAAGACGAAAGATAGAATTTTCAGAAAAGAATTTGACACAAACAGTATATTTCTATTATGGAGGGAAATGTCTTTTAGGTGAATATTACTCTCGCTCTCACATTGCAGCCAGTGTTCAGTTTTTATCTTCTGCTATTCACCAGTAATAGAATAGTTTTAAACATTTTACTATTAAATGTCACCATAAGAGCTAAATGTTTTAATATCCAAAATACCATGTTCTTTTCTGACAGTTCAGATGCGTCTCGAAATGTGTAAAGGCCAGATGGAAAGTACTCTATTCAAATGGACACATTCGCTTTAAGTGCTACATGCAAAACACACTGAAATAAAGCATGATATGTTTGAACATCACTGTGCTTGGCATAGTACTTAGGCACCTGGAGGCTTTATGCAACCATCGTCCTACCGGAAAGGCAATCACATTTCACATGCTTCAAAAAGAGCGGTACATTTTTCCCAGGTTTTGTGTTTCCCTGTCTCCATGCAGAGAATATTATCTAATTCTTCCTACTGTTGATTTCTAATTGCAAAGAAACTCCTTTGTAAGCAAGTCCTGGGCTTACCCAAGCCCAGAAGAATGGAGATGTTTCAGATAACGTGTCTGCAGTGGACGGGTAGGCACCCTCCTTTCAAAGCCCTCCGCCTGTCATTGACTTCAGCGAGATACAGCGTAAGCCCCCAAACACAAGTGGCGGCTTATAAATATAGTACTGCAATTTTAAAGGAATAACAAATGTCTTTCTTTGAAAACAGCTTCAATTTCTTTCCCTTTCTTCCACTTTCCATTTCATCACGGACTGCTACCTGCTGTTCACCCTAATAGCATGAGACCCCGAGCTGCCTGAGCCTCTGACCTGCTCCAACAGCTGCTACCAGTGGCTGAATTAGAAGAACTTTGGGAAAGTTTAACACTAACTGCTTAAATGGGTCTAAATCAAATCTATTTAGTTGTCCAGACAATGTCGATTTTTTTTTATTCTTTTCTTCTCCCAGATGAACGCTTCAAATTTCAGCTAAACACATGCTGAATTGCAAATGTCTAAACCTTATAGCCCATCAAATCAAAACTAAATTTACCTTAATGACATTCTCAGCATGTATAGTATGGATCTAAACTACATCTAGCGAGCTTTCTGTTCTCAGGCACGTCAAACCCTAAAGTTATTTTAATGCAGCATTGAACATTTCACAGTTAAAAGAATATGGTAACAGGAAATGTAAATACTGAAGTACCTGAAGAGCAGATCTAATACCAAATATATTCTTTAATGTTATTTGTGTCAAAATGGTTTATTTAAAGGTACCTTCTTGGAACTTATCTTTTTAACTGCAATTGGAAAATGTGTGGTGGCTTTCATAACTTTTTTGGATGGCAAAGTTCATATGCAATGGCTTTATCTGAAGGCTTGGTGGTATCATAAGAGGTGAGAAGGCCTTCAACGCACGAGCTTTGTGTAAATTGCGTGGTGCCACAAGTATTTGTCCTTCATTTAGCTTTCCAGTTACACAGTCCATTTTCCAGTTTTAAGAGCAAAATGTGGTACGTTCGGGGTTTCTTTTTCTCCTTGTAACAATATTTAAAATGAAAGATGCTTTGTTTCAGATCTCTTTATCTTCATTTTGCATTTTCCTTGGAATAACCTTGCTTAGCTTCATATCCGTTATAAAAGACAAGACTCTGCCAGTAAAGTGTGCCAAAGTACAATATTTTTCTCTGTATTCACTTCCCAAGCACATGGAAAGACATTTTTCATTCTGCTGTGTGAGGTGGCTTTTTTCCTGAAGGCGTAGGTGAGAGCCAGCTGACACGCACGCTTTGCGTGGCTCCTGCACAGAGCACTTCTTAGAGCGTCAGTGGTCGTCTTCTACCTTCAGTAGTCTTCTCTCCTCCTCTCCTTCGTTTGGAATACAAAACTACCTCTTATTAGAGGGCTACAAATAGAAGGGTTCATGACATCAGATGTCAGCTATCTACCTTAGATGCTACATTTAAGAAGTTAAACCTTCCAGGCTCCCTGCACAATAAAGCCGCTAGGCTCATAATGAGTAACATTTAAAAAGCAAACAAGTGTCTTCAGCAAATGGCATGCTTCAGGAGCTGCAGTACTTTCCAGCTTTATGCAATACACCTGCTCATCCTCTTTCTTCCACAGAATGACACTGCATATTTGCAATATGTCAAGAAACCATAATCTAACTTGCTGGTTTGTCTGCAGACCTCACACTACTCATTAAACATTTAAATTGTTGCTTAAATGTTTGTCATTTTGCTGACAAATTTCCATACAACTCTTTTCTAGACAGAAGAAACACTTAATCTCTGCTTCAGTGTAACCTCTGACACCTGTTAAGGCTTACTGAACGTCCACAAGGCAAATATGTAGAGAGGGATGGGCAAGGTCTTTAGTATTAACTACATTTGTCCTTCATCCATCCTTAGACTTCAAAAACACATACTTAAAAATGTGCACGCTCAGAAGTTAAATATGATTGTGTTAAGATCATTCCCTTGCAGACATTATATAGCTACTCATTAGTTAGTGCTGTATTACTAACGTGATACCTACTTTTATCCTGCAGTGTTTTCCTCAGTAGCCAAATTACTTGTTGGATTAATAAAATGGCATGGGAAGAGTAGTAACAAGTGCTGTGCTCGTAACCACACAGAATGTAATATTTGAAGTGTATTTTTTTTTTCTCATATTTTATTCTTGCAGTGCAGTGTGATCCACCATGTGAGCATGGAGGAACTTGTCTATCTCAAAATACTTGTTCTTGTGTTTATGGATTTGTTGGTCCTCGATGTGAAACAAGTATGTATGAACTCATTCAGGCTTTTCTCCTCATTACATGTTTGAGTGTGCAGAAAATTAGAAGGAAAAAAAAGCGTTTTTATTTTTCTATATTTCCCCTTAAAACGATGATTGAATACAGCAAGGAAATCAAAGTGTAATATATTGACGTAATACAGTAGCTAAACTATTTCAGAGCATATATTTACCAGCAGCATAGCTGTATTATGTAAAAATATGCACATCTATATCAACATTTTCTACATAAAAGTGCTTCTGGAAAAACAAACAAACAAGCAAAAACCTCCATGTTATTTATAGTAACATTTACGAAATTCAAGGTTGTGTAGCAAATGCAGTAATGCTAATTTCGAGAACACAAAAAGACTACCATACCTATTAGGAGTCACGTTATTGTGCAATACAAGTTACAAAAGAGCTTCAATATATAGAACATCTGGGAAAAAAATCAGCCTTCAAAGCCTTCCGTATTAGCTGAATGGCAAAACATATGCAGCTTCATTATTACAGTCCTCGCCGCTTATTTAAATATCAGGTTGGCCTTGACAGGAATATAATTTTATCTCTGAACCAGAGTAGCTGGAACACTTAAAAAGCAAAGAATTTTAGATGCAGGACTTCTAATAGAGAAAGAAAACCAAGGAAAGGGACAGATTCATCCCTCAGTTTACCTCTTGGACTATTAGCATTAGTTATTTGTTGTAATAGAGCAACTTTAGGATCTGCATCGGTGTTACCGAGAAGAGATTTTGATCCTTGGTGTATTCTCCAGTGGTGTGTAACAGACACTGTCACAACGGCGGGATCTGTGTGTCACCGGATGAGTGCAAATGCAGAAACGGATGGAGCAGCCCTTCTTGCGAAACAGGTAAGTGGTCAGATATGACTGGTCTCCCATGTCTTTTGCTGCCTGAAATCCATGTGGTTCCCTCAATTCAGTGGTCAGACCAGGAATTGCTTAAAGAATTAAAACATAAGAATAGGAGACCTAGTAAAGGGCAAAACCTCGGAAGGCTTTGAGTTTATGTAAGTATTCATAAGTTTAGATGTTTATCTAAATCTCAGGGTCACGTAGAGGGAACCCACAAACAAAACCTTTTTGCAGCTTTTTAGGCTTATATGATTCTGGAGTTTATTCTTAGCATGCACAAAAAGAAAAATAAAGCTATTCACCACTTCAGAAGTTACAACCTTACTAGGCAGCTTCTGCAAATGAGAGTAATTCTCACTGGGACTTTGGAGATATGTTGATTTACAGTCTCAGCTGCCATGGACATAACCTCGCTCTTTGTTGGTCTTGTTCACGGAGAGGTATGATGGTGGGGCGGAAAGAAGAAGGGTTTGGCTTTTGGTGATTTTTAAAGGTATGCAGTCAAATCTCAACTTAAAAGTACAGTTTACGGAGACAGGAATAGAAGGAGGCCAGTTTAAGTTAGGACAAGAACATAAGCAAACAACCATGACTTCTGGTGCTAAGTTAGTAACTACATACGCACTTCTAATACTGTGTAGTCTAAGGAAGAAAAGCGAACACAGAAGGGTAAGCTATCAGAAACTGAGAATGGCTACTCAGATTTTTGTGGTCCGCTTCTTGGATTCAGTTTCGCCATTCCAGAAGATGGCTTGTGACTAAGAAAAAACAAAAGCCAGTTTGCAAGGAGAACATAACCATTCACCCCCTAATGTTAAACATCCTGCTGCTGCCAGAATTCACACCGCCCTTCCTGCGTTTCATACATGCAGAGTACCTGCAAAGGCATCCACAGAAGTGTGCACGCTCAGGGAAAAGAAACCTCCACCCATCAGTACAAAATGACAAGGTGAGGATTGGAACTAGGTACCTATTTCTAGTCAGGACTCACAGTTTCAAACCCTGTTTTGAATAGATACAGCTCAGACCTTCCTCTCAGGGCCTATGCGCTAAAAGCTGGAGTACATATTTTTCCTCCAAAGGCACAGCAACTACAGCACTCACCTGGGACAAGGTATGCAAAATAGTGAAATATTAAAAGGAGCAAGAATGAGGAGTTCTTTAATCAGTGCCAAACCTCAAGGCTACAGAGGCAGTCTGCCTCTGCCATAGTGAATATTAAATGACTAAGACACCTTCAGCCTACATTACCT
Organism: Fregata magnificens; assembly: GCA_013389945.1. Taxonomy (NCBI): domain Eukaryota; kingdom Metazoa; phylum Chordata; class Aves; order Suliformes; family Fregatidae; genus Fregata; species Fregata magnificens. The sequence continues at coordinate 205,140 of WAAD01034067.1, forward strand.
TTCCTGGAAGGTGAGAAATGTCATTTTAACCTCCATCTCCCGGAGATTGCTCTTCCTGTAAGTGTCGAAATGACAGACCTATTGAGGACACATAAATTAACCTAGCTAAGATCCACGGTAAATGACTGGGATTGCCACTAGCTATTCTGGTTCCCACTACCTCCTCTTTTTCCTGCCGGAGATTACTCTCCTTGAGTTCTGCAAATTTATTTTGGGGTGGCTTTAAACAGGATTATTCCAAGAGGAGGACAAGCAACAGCAGCAGAAGCAGTGATTTCCAACCCAGAATAACAGCAGCAGGATTTGTTTGTCTGCCCATACCCTAGGTGAAAGACTACCAGGCTCACCTCTGGCACTGTTTTGTGTGCACTACACAGAGTATTTTGTGGATACTGTTGGGGTTTCCTGCCTCAGGTGAGATGATAGGAGTCTCTGGATGAACACAGCTATAGAAACAAAAAAAAAGGGACTTAGGGCACTTTACCAATGGAAATATAAACACTGACAGAGTGTGGACAGCTGTGAACTAACTACGACAATGAGGCAACTAATCCAGATTCACTGTTAGGAATGAATGAAGTCCATTTTGACTCCATAAGTGATTGCTGCTTAGTCAGAAAAGCCTCTCATCTAGACTACAATTTCACATTTTTTCTCTTTCCAAATTGACATTTTATTTCTCCTTTAGTTCATCTGAAACATTTTAGCAACCCTTAATTTATTTAAGCCTAAATGTATTTAATTTATTTAATGGGCTATTCTGTAAGATGCTGAAAGACAAAGGGAATAGAAGGAAAAAGACTGTTTTAAGTGTCACTCCGTTTCACAATGAAAACTTTATCGGATTCCTTATTCTACACTCCGTGACTTCCCAGCTAAACTAATTTGCAAGTCTAATACCTTTTTTTTCAAGTCAGGTACTTGCCGCATAGAAATATGCAAGACAGCTTTTAATTCCTAGTGCCTGTTATATCATCTACAGTAATAACAGATAAATAAAGAGGCAAAGGGAGCTCAGCCAGTGGCTTTGTTGGTGATGCATGAGCCAATATGTTGTGGGAACTGGCACTTAAATGAGGCAGAACAAACGGAGGTTTTGCGGTGCATACCTATTCAACTTCACGGAAATGCCACAATGCTCTGCTGAACTCAGACAAAGCAGCAAATGGTTAATATCTCATCTCCAGGTTATCCGGGCTGTATGAAATGTGACTGTATTTTACTACCTTGGGATCATGTTTGGTGAGGATACTAGACTGGAAGCAAATGAACTGTGCAAATCAAAGGAAGACATCAGAAATAAACTACTAAATTATATTTTATTTCATCCCCCAAGCTACGCTAAAACACTGCTGAAATGTTCCCACTGTGTTGACAATGAATAAATGCCACAGCACAACTGACCAGCAAGGACTGTGTGAAATTTACCACAATATTACTAGAAATGTTTATTCTAATGACGTGTGCAGCAGCAAAAGAGTGCCTACTCTAAAAAAATCAAAATTATAAGAGATTCATATAGTTATGTTATATTCACATACAGCTGTGTGCAATCCCGTGTGCTTGAATGGAGGAATCTGTGTACGGCCAAATATGTGTACATGTCCTTATGGTTTCTACGGGCCACAGTGCCAGAGAGGTAAGAAAGTTTATCATCTTGATAAAGGATCCAGGCTTAAATTATAAACAGCAGCCTATATCATTACCTGCCCCCACACGAAGTATATCCAGAGACTTTCCTTGTCATAACTCCCTGGGTGCTCCTTTGATGTTATAGTCTGTCGTAAATCCGTATTATATTGTTCTTAATGGTATTGTGAAGGAGTAAGCACTTATTTATGATGGCATTAATGATAACTAAATGATTAATCTAAAGCTATCTGAAGTCAGTGATATCACTAATTAACAACTATGCAATTAAATGTCAAAGCACGGCTCTACTTTGTCCATTTTGCATATTCTGTAGTGTGTACTATACTGTGTTTCAGAGCCAGATGATAATTTATCTTCAGATGGGGCTCACAGTATCACCTACTTGACCATCCTAGAGTGTAGTGGATGGGAGATTTGTATAGGACTTCTTCAGATCCCTGCTCAAATATCTGAGCAAATATCACTCTGCCTGACATAGAGCAGGACCTCATTTTGAATCCCTGTCCCACATGGGAGAGCTCTAAAGTGAGGCTAACAGTACCTCGGGCTTCTTGCTCACTTCGCTTTTGCTTCAGAAGTCAAATTAACGAATACTTTACCCATTAGGCCAGGCAGAACAGACATGAGAGAAACTTATGTTTAGGGCTCAAATAGCTGGAAGATCCCTGTTCTCATACCACTTGCTTTTGATTTTTTTGAGCGCGGTTCTAATAACCCCCCCTGAATCTGGGAATATAAATACACTCTTATTACCAAACCTGAACTATTTTAATATTAAAAGTTCTTTTCTCTTTCTCTCTCTCTTTTGTTTCCCTGGAGTTCCCAGATGAATGCAATCCCAATGCATATTTTTGAAAGTGAATGATTCACACACAAAAATCTAACTGCAAATGGAGCTTGCTGGAAGCTCTTTGTTTTTGTGATGTTGGGGGTGAAGGAGAGAGTGAAAATTATACAGACTCTGTAATTTGATGATCTTTCTCTTGAGGTTCAACACGGAAGGTGATTTTCAACATCTAGGTGATTTGGAATTTTAATCCTTAAGTGTTATGGTTTAGACAGAACAAAAACTTGAAAATAAATATCTACATTTGTGGGATATGGAAGTGATATGGGGAGATAGTGGATGGATGCTGAAGAAAAGCAAAGCCCTTCCTTCTGCTTCATTGAGAAGGGGGAAGAAATAGCACCAAAACCAAGTTAGCAAATATCAAACACTGATCTCTATTTCAAGGGCAGAAGCCCTTGAAGAAGCCCTTTAGCCAGAGAGTTAAAAACCTAGGAGATTCTTAGGAATATTCCAACCACTTAACTGCAGGTATCTAAAAGAGACCCTTAGGTGCTAGGAGTCATGTCCCACATTCTTTCCACAAACAAGAGAGAATCAGGATCTCCAGCTAGGCATCTGCCTGAATCACCCTTTGGAGAGACACCTTCTCTACCCCACCTAAAGAAAAAAGCCTCTGCAGACTGGTCTCCCAACACAGGCATCTAAATAAGGAGCCTATATTTAGGCAGCGTTGATCCCCTGTGCGATTTCAGTGCACAAAACTTTTGCTTTCCTTTCACTAGCTGTTTGCATTCCCCCTTGTAAGAACGGTGGTCACTGTGTTCGAACCAATGTGTGCTCCTGTACCGAGGGCTACACTGGAAGGAGGTGTCAGAAAAGTAAGTTACAAACTTCCCTTTGCTTTCCAATGTTCTCTGAATCATAAACAATTTTTCTCCCTTTTGTGCATGTTCAACAGAATATTTAGTCTGGATTTATGTCGTGATCTCCTATATTTCTATCAGAGCACATATAGCACTACATTATGTCTAAAACCAACCTGTTAATTAGAATAGCATTAAGTCAAGTCAATGTTGGGAGTAGAACATTTTGCTAGAATCCTCTCTAAATATTTCATGCATTCAGAATGAGTAACACTCGTATTTGGAGATGAACTAATTCTTTTGCATTAAAGATTTTTTTGGGGGAAAAAATCAAAGCCAAAGGCAGAGAAGCTGACTGAGAGCCTTAAAAATATTAGAACATCATACTTCTAGCTTAATTAAGACAGTTGGTTAATAACACTTCAGCCTTGCCTTTGTTCTTTTCACTGAAAACTCCCCCTTCGCCTTAGCACGGGTATTCGTATTCGATTCTGCTATTCTTCTGGGGAAATAGGTTATTTTGGCACTTTTACAGACCCTATTGCTCAACAATATCTGTCACCCAGGGAGTTTGGGATATGTATGTGAAAACTTTTTTTTTTTTTTTAATTATTTCTTAACCAGTTTGAAATTGGCAAAAGGGGAGCTGTGAAAACAACCATTCTTGGCAAGAAGAATCTGTACATTTCCAGAGCACTTTATGTCTCTCACACACAGAGAAAAAAAGCTAGTAAAAAATTCCTTCCGGCAACAAAAGCCCTCTCGATCCCCATACTACAGCTCTCCCCTCCTTCAGCAGGGAGAATCACAATGCACAGTTCTGCCTGGCTGCAAAGTACACAATTGAACAGTCTGTTCTGGCAGGAACAAGCTGGAGGGAAGAAAGGAGGGAAAAAACCCTTATGTTTGGCATCTTGTTTTGGAGGTTAGAGAACATTAGAAAAGTGCTGTTTCCAGCTTTAAGCATACCACCACATCTCCAGACAGATCAAAAGAAAAAGGGGTGATCATGATTGCAGCCTAGCAAAGCACTCCCCTAAATGCTCCAACTTCTAATGCCAACCCACAGCATGCTTCTTTCCACTTTCAAAAAGTTTATGAGGTTTTGTTGCTCATCTTGGTATAAACTTTTGGAAAAAAAAAAAAGCTTTCTGATATGGTGAAAATATTTTTGTTCTGTCCAATCGCAGCCTCCATTCTCCTTCAATGACCAGCATATAGTCTGTTTTATTTAGCCCAGTGTTATAAAAACTTAAAGAAAGGGCCCGTGTCTGTGACGAATTAAGAGAAACATGATTAAGTAGAAGGCAAAGGCTACTATTTTCTTACTCTTACTGGCCACTGACTGTTAATAGGTAAAAAATGTTGAGTAATGTTTCTTTTTTCTTGCTTACAATCAACAGCACATGGCACAGGTATCATGATCCATAGAAAGAAATAGTTTGTTCACAAGCCCTTCATAGCAAGCAGTTGCTATTAGAGCTGTATGTCTTATTGTTGTTGTCATATGAAATAGTTTCTTTCTCCTTTGCCAGAGGATCCAGATTTCTTCGCTCCTCTGGAGCAAAGGACTGCAGGGCACACGGCAGAACTAAGTCTCAGCTGACCTCCGCAAACCTTTCCCCACAAACTAAATGGAGAAAACTAGTGCTCCCATCAGTTGGAGGCTGCTCTCAGTCCCATACATCTCGTAGTTCAAATGCCAAAGGCATTTCATACATTTTTTAGGTATGATTTTATATCATTTTCAGCCAGGCGTTGACGTGGTTAGCGGATCAGCTGACGTACTTGGCATACACTTAAAGGCTAGGAATATATATGGACATGTGTTCCTAACTTATTTACACACAGAAAAATGAAAAAGTGGAAAATAAATCCCTAGAATGAAGAAGTTCCAGTACCCAACCCCTTTTTCTTAAATAAAATGTATAAAAAGTACCACAACATCCATTTTCATATTCCTAAAAGGGCTAATATGTCATGTAGTTCATTCTGTCTCATTTGCAGTATCACTAGCAGTGTATACATACACTTATACAGTGGTCAAATAGATTTCGATAATCCTGCTGCCTCTCGGGCCGGTGACTCTGCAGAGGTGAGACCAGCCCCATGGCCTGTGTGCCTGAATGCTCAGAAAGCCGGCTGGGAGGCGATCCGTGCAGTGCTTTTGCTAACCTTCCTGGGAAGGGTATGGCAAGGAAGGAATCAGAAAAAAACCAGTAGGTTTCTACTTTACAGAGAGGGGTTTCTCTGGATTTGAGGATTTTTTCTGTTTGCCTTTAAGGACCTCATGTAACCCAGCTGTGCCCTGGGTGAGACTTATGATTTTATTCTGGATGTATTACTTGCCATGGTAATTGCACAGAGTTGTAATATCCTTACACAAAGAGTAAGGAAAAGAAATACATATATGGGAATCACAAAACTGTAATTAGAAACAAAGTTTACTGGAAGTTTAATACTGCAGCAGCTCCCATTTGCAAATCACCAGGCCCATGTACCACATTTTCAGAGGAACTGCCAGAGGTGAACCTGCCGCCCAAATCATAGCTCAGCGGCGTCTAACCCATCGCTGCCAGGTTACCCTACACCGACAAGTGCACAGCTGGTTTAGCCAAAATGAGAAAAGCAATTCCTTGTGAGGGATTTTATCATTATTTTACTTGTTCTTTGCTCTCTGCATATGAGTTTGCAGTGTCCTTAATCCTTTACCATTCTAGTACAGTTTCAAAAACCTCTGACAGCAAATCAGCTTTACTATGTACTTACACTGAGTCTCTAATCTTAGAAATTTTGGGTGGATTTATTACCCGCCTAATAAAACCTGTCAAGATAGAGTGAGTAAACTTAAGATGAAGAAAGACAAGTCTGAAGAAGTTTCCCACCCATGTATTACAGGCAGAGCAGCCTCACATTCTTAATCTTTAGTTTGGGAAAGTATTTGTGAGTTTGAGAAATCTCCCATGAACCATAAAAACTGAGGAATAGTCTTTTCAGAAACAGTGATCTGAACAAAAATATTACTTTTCTGAACCTGCAGTGAGTGCTTGAAATTGGCAGTCTTTTCAATTTTGTCATTGTTTATACACAGCAGTACACAGTTCTTGCACTTTTATCTCTGAAACCTACTAATAATGATATGAATTGCATCAGCAAACCCTTAGATTTCAGCTTTAATATGGTCTGACATGGAGTTAGAGCAAGGGGAAAATTCCCTGCCATGCACAGCCCTGATTACAGTAGGGATGCTACAGTTTCCAGGCTCACGTTACCATAACACGCTTGTGGATGACCCCTTTGATGGAGCTACATGAAGTCAGGGAAGCCAGAAGCACGTGGATGCCCATCCTGGAGGTAATTTGCACATTAGTGTTGTTCCTAAAGTGTGAACCCAAGTGTTTTGCAACTCAGAAACTTTGTGTCAGAAATAGTGTGACCAGCAGGAGTAGGGAAGTGATCGTGCCCCTGTACTCGGCACTGGTGAGGCCGCACCTCGAATACTGTGTTCAGTTTTGGGCCCCTCAGTACAAGAAGGACATTGAGGTGCTGGAGCGTGTCCAGAGAAGGGCAACGAAGCTGGTGAGGGGTCTAGAAAACAAGTCTTATGAGGAGCGGCTGAGGGGACTGGGGTTGTTTAGTCTGGAGAAGAGGAGGCTGAGGGGAGACCTTATCGCTCTCTACAACTACCTGAAGGGAGGTTGTAGTGAGGTGGGGGTCAGTCTCTTCTCCCAAGAAACTAGCGATAGGATGAGAGGAAATGGCCTCAACTTGCACCAGGGGAGGTTTAGATTCGATATTAGGAAAAATTTCTTCACTGAAAGGGTTGTCAAGCATTGGAACAGGCTGCCCAGGGAAGTGGTTGAGTCACCATCCCTGGGGGTATTTAAAAGACGTGTAGATGTGGTGCTTGGGGACATGGTTTAGTGCTGGACTTGGCAGTGTCAGGTTAACGGTTGGACTCGATGATCTTAAAGGTCTTTTCCAACCTAAACGATTCTGTGATTCTATGATTCAGATGTAAGTAGCAGCCAGTCAAGTGGGACAGACATTTGTCTTTGTGGTGAGTCAACAAAATAAGAATAATAATAGTTGTGGGTGTCTGTTACTCCAGTAATTAATGCTCATAAGTAGTTCTTTCATCTTAACAAATATCATAAAAAGGCACCTTAATATCTGTAATTGAAATAACAGAATAAAGAATTCACATACTCTAAACAATTTGCATATTTGCCATGATACCTGTTTTATGAAGTTTGTTTTAGGTAGGAAGAGTGTTTAGAGGCAAAGATAAAAATAAGTCCAATCAGTTTTTTAGTCACTTAGCCCTTGGATATTTTGGCATTGTTTCCACTGCTTTTAGACATTTCTCTTTCCTTCTTAATATCTCACCAGCATGGCCAGAGAAACAAAAGGTTCTGTTTGCTTTTGGCACCTTCGGATTCTCAACTGAAGGAGATAATTAAATCTAAAAGCCATGGCAGCCCATCAAAGACAGGTTATTTCTAAATTGAGCCCAAATATGCTACTGGTTTATTTTAAATATGTGGCAACATGCCTTAGGATTTTCACTTCCACCCCTGTCTGTAGTTTGGTATTTCTAATACTCTGTGCCTGACAGCTAAAAACGTGCAGGACGGAGTGGCACCACCATGCCTTTGCCATTTGGGCTTACTCTTCTTTGCTTCTTTAGTATACGGAGAAAGGCATTCAGCCTGAAAGTTTGTGTTTGTTTTGTGTGTAAATAAACATCGTCTCAAAAAAACATGTAAATCAACCAGGTCTGATTGGCTACCAGCTGAAATATAACTCTTTGCCTGGTGTGTTTGCTGATAAATAACTGCCTGGTGATTATGCAAACCAGACACCCACACCCAGGACGAGCGGGTGTCAGAGCTGACAGTGAAATGTATGGTTATGCCTCAGCAATTGTACAACCTTGTATCCTCACTTGCTACGCATTGTTTTCAGTATAATCAGTCTTGTTGAATGGAAAGAGGCAAATGCTGGCAGTACCTCAAAATAAAACATATTTCTGAATCAACTTTGCATCGAACAAACATACTCGGCGTTAATACTAAAGAAAAGCTATTCGCGCGTGGGTTTAAATTACCTTTTGAAAACATGCATAGCTGTAACAATCCTGGGGTATCACTCCTGTTCACGAGGCTTTAAAGCCGTGTTCACACTGATTTCTACTACATCCTTACGAAAATTATAAACAAAGAAAATATATTAGAATTCATTTATTTACTAGACTTATTTTCATAGGACTGATTTAGAAACAACTCTTAAAAAAGGAAAGCTAATAAAAGCTGAGTTTTCTTGTGAAGGGCTGGAGCAAAGAGAAGGGGAGAAAAAGAAGAACTCATGGGACCACACATTTATCTCTTCTCCGTTGCTATCTGCTTCTAGTGAGTTCATCTCTGAGCAAAAAGGCAAGCCACAGCTCCCTCTGGAGCTCATCAGCAAGCAAAGGTCACAGGAGAACAGTGCTGAACATCCTCCTCCTCCCTTCTCCAGAATACCAAACACATCTGCAGCTTGACCTCGGCCTCTCTTACAGCAGTGTACCTTCTTGCCACTCGTCTCGCAGCCAGCTAGCTGGAGTTTACATACGGTTTAAAAGAGAGAGACCATGTTTCTGCATGCATCTATTTTATCGTGTCAGGTTGAATCCTGCCGACTTTGTATCACATAAATCATCGCGCTGACATTGGGACTGTGCAGATTGGATCTCACAGTTAGTAGATAACTGTTTCTCCATTTCAGTAATTCCTGCAGGCAGGATTTATAGCCAATACACAGTTCACAATATAACTCACGCTCATTCTTCCAGCTCTGCTTGCTTCTCTTCCCTCCCCCTCTCTTTTTGCTTCCTGGTACCATGAGGACTTTACTTGCATGAGAGCTAGAGGCAAACTAATTGGAAATGTGAACGCTGGGTTTCAAAGGCAGCTTTTTGCTAAGCAATGTCATATTGTGAAAGTCACTGATTTCCCATATTCCAGCCTTCCCATTTAATGTTTCTGTAGATTACTGCCTTGCCAGCTGCATAAGCAGGAAGTTTTACTGCTCAGCAAATTAGACTTCCACCATGTTATCATCTTGACAACGGGTGATATATTTTCTGGAATATCTTCACCAAGTAGGCAGATTGACTCAAGCCACCTCAAATGAGCCAGTTTGCAAACCAGAGGTCTAGCACAGTCTCCCACACAACTGAGGAGGGAACAATCCACATATCTCATCTAAACGGATGGATTAATCATTTGCATTAGACTTGCTTTTCATATGTCAAGGATGTGCTCATAAGCAACAACTATTTATCTAAGATGGCCAGTATCCTTGGACAGTGGGTGTTTGGAAACAAATAAACAGCTGCTCATAGCAGAGAGACTTGTAACTTACTGCTAAAAGCATTGGTTTTGCAACAGAAGTAGAAAGGTTGATAGGTTGGCTTGTTGACTGGTTGGTGCACAGTCTGGAGACATAGGAAAAGGAAACACTGGTTTCAGTTCTTACTTGATTTTCCAGCCCATGTAACAGAATAGGTTCATATTAGATGTCATCTTCCTTCCTTGGGCAGGAAATACAACAGAAGATGAAGAAAAAAAAAATCAGGGCTAGTACTGTCTTTCCCATTCAGCTGAACACAACATGATCCATGCATCTTGCCTGGGGGGAATGGGGAGAGCTCTGGCTTGCCAGAGAAAGGGAGAGAGCCAAACGGGAGACAGTGACTCAAGGTACAACCTGGTTTGTGGTCTGCTCTCAGAGCAGTGCTCCTCTCTGCTCACTCTTAGTAAGGAATTGTGACAAAACCATTAGCTGGCCTTTCTTAAAAGCCACATTTTGTTCATATATATGTAGCTGATGCATTTATTTTAATAGGGGTTTTGAGCACATGCAGTTGTCTAAATTTATTTTTCAGGAAGAGAACAAGAGTATATCTGGGTAAGAACCGAATATATAACCTAAATAAGCCCAAAAGCCTTATTAAATTTTTATTCATTCCATAAGCAAAACATTCACAAACTACAGCATGAATTTTACTAGAGTAGAAAATCTAGGTTTTGAGGCTGTATTTCTTTACTTGTATCTTAAAGGCACTAAAGAAATGTGCCAGATCTGCTGCTGTATGTAAATGCATACTTGAAGTAAAAGAGCAGGGATTCCTGAATTACTGCATTTCTCTTTGCAGTGGGCTTCTGTGTGAGGATAAGTGCTTTTTTCCACTAGCTGATTTAAGAAACAATAATTTGGGGGGTCTATTTTTAATTGAAATATTTTTTTAAAAGTCTCTTAAAAAAGGGGCATGGGATCTACCACTCGAAAAGCCCAGAGGACGGACAATTTTGGAGATTAACGTTGTCTGTTTATCCACAAAAGACATTGGCAAGCCAATCCTCTCCAGCATTGATTCCCAAGTAAGCCTTAGCTTACTTTCTAAGACAGATAATAACAGGATGACTAATAGATTAGTGCAGTGCCAGTGCAGACAGCAGTCCTCTTCCGAACCCTCTGACTGGGCTCCCACCTGAGGTCCTCACTCTTGGGCTGGGTTATCAGCTGGACCACAGTGGCCTGCAGTTGGTCTTCTTTGTGGCTTGAGACTGCGACTCCCATGCCACTGCCCTTCTCTTCGGTTACTCTGCCTGAATCTCCCTTTTCCTTTGAACAGATGAAAATAAACCAAATTGCATCAAGCATAAGCAATGGCTTAGCCCACTCAGTGCAATGAAAACGTGCCTAAATGACAGGTCATGCTGCAAGAGCAGAAGCTGCAAAAACAATCAACGGAGGAAAACAATGTATATGAGAATCCTCTTTCACTTCTTATTCAGGCATGACAAGAAAGCAGCTCAACAGAACAATTTATACACATGCTGCAATGGTTCACTGACCTAATAAAACACAGAGCATTCTTCAATGAAGAGAAAATGTTACTAAACCCAAGACCCTAACAAGATGGGAATATAAGCTGTGCTGAGAGTATACTTTACAACTCCCCACATTAATTATATACTAACAGTTGCAAAGATGAGAATAAAGTATAGCTATAGTCTCTCTGAAATTAATAGTGTTGCAGACCAAAACCAATCAGTAAATGAGAAAAAGGTTTTGCTAATGATCTCAAAATCTGACAGTTCCTAGCAGAATATTCCTCAAATATATAAATGGGCACCTGCACATGCTTATTTTGTTTATAGTGGCTTTCATTCTGAAAGGTGCTGAAATATTTTGCAGCTATCCAAACATCATACCATTGTATCTCTAGAAAGAGTTTCACCTGACAAGACAATAGGCAAAATGAAGATCAGGAGACCCAGAGGGAGAAATATTTCAGTCCAAGGTGAGTGGAGAGTCCCTTGTCTGTATTGGAGTGACAATCCCTCATCGGTTTCCACAGCTTCGTGAGGTTTAAGAGTCTTGCCCACCACATACTACCAGGGAATCTTTTGGAGGCACAGATGGAAAGACCAGGATCCTCTTTAACTGATAGCAAATGTTATTGTCTGATGAGAGTGACATGACAGAGCAAACAGGAATACAGTACATTATGCACCCACACCTAGAGTTTAGTCTAGCATCTCAGTAGTTTTGCCATCCAATATTCACTGTTTTTCCCATTTTTTTCCTCAACTAATACCTAAATTAGATATATTTCCTGCTTTAATAACTCTAAAAGGCCCCATAGGTATATCAGAGTACACATCAAAACGAAGACCAGACACAATCAGGCAAAGCGCTGGCGCTGCATTGCTGTCTATATGGTCTACAATTTTTCAGACCGGTTTTTCTTCTGAAATGTGTGCTAGGTCATGCAAACTAACTGATATTGCTAAAGCCGTGTGGTAGAGTGAATATATTATAAATGCAAACTGTCACCACACCCATCACAATTACATTTACAGCTCCCTCTGTGTGTTTTAGTAATTTGTTCTCCCGCACTGCATCCCTCAGAGGTTCCTACCAGATTATTTTTACTGTTCAGAAAGGTAATTTATTGAAGAAGTGCTTTGCATCTCTGTCAGAGACACATGAAGCAAGAAATAGGGATGAGCAAACCTCAAAATGATTGGTAGCTTGATATGGGTAAGGATCCAAATTTTAGAAGAGCCTTGCACAAAAATTGCGAACAATTTTATTACATGACAAATAATCCTTCTTCTTAAAATTTAGTCTGTGGCTATAATTACTGACATTCAGTGGATTGCACACCCGAGGTTACTTTGATAGAGCTTGGAGAGAAAGTGATTTCTTTTTTTACAAATCTAAATCAACATAGATGAGGAATTTCAGAGAAAGTCAAGCTCTGGAACAACACACGTGCCTAAACCTCAGCATGGGCAAAACTAGTTCCTTACTGCCCTTGGAAGTAGAAAAAAGGGGACTAGAAATCGCTAGTGTCCTGAATCCATAACATGTTTTTCAGAGCTATGTGCATTTGGGACCTTCACAGCAGCAGATATATTGGTACATCCATCTCGCTAATGATCTGTTGAGCATCAGTTATACCCTCTAAAGGGGAGAATGACATTTTTTACCTCAACTAGTTTCTGCTAGTGTCAGGGCAGCAGAATCCAAACAATGGTGCCCTTTGTTACAAACACCCTTTTTGGCCGGAACACACCCATTTTGTGATTCATTTTTTCAAAGGGTAAAAGATCATTCAGCAAGATCAAATCTTTATTTGGAGCCTAGAAGCATCCAACCAATTGTTTCCTTACTGCAGCCAGGATAATGTTTCATTCCAGCAGCACCGCTGGAATGCATAATGCATCCAGAGAGATGGGGAACCTTCCTTCCAGTCGATCAATTGAACCATGCTATTTCATGAAACAGCTGACCTGACCTTCCAGTTCTTGTCCGATGAAAAAGATCAGCAACATCCCTACATTTTAAGGCTGCAGTCTCATGATTGTGTCATTCCTGGCACAGAGCTTCTCCTGGGATTTTGTGTTTTATCAATAGGTGATATATATTACTTATAAACATTGGAAAAGGACTAGAAGTGACAGGTTTAACACAAAACCCACTGCTTTCACATCTACTGGTTTCATTTTTGTTCTCAGCTTGAGTTCTGTCATCTGTATTTTCCTGACAAGACCAGTCAGTGTTATTTTTAAATCTGTCCCATGCTCTGTGTCCTTACTGCATCGTATGTCCCCAGCTACAGCTCTTTGTTTTTGAGAATGGAACACCAAATCAAGATAACCACTAAGCAGAAAGGACAAAAAGATCATTAAAACAACATGTACACATACAAAAGCCAAAACTGTAACTGATCAAGCTGCCTGCTCCTCAAAAGAGCAATAGAGAGAGCAAGTCAAAATGTGCACTAGATCCACAGAGCAGTCAGTCCAAAACCAACCCCAGCCAGAAATAAAAGCAGTGCCTGTGAATCACATATAAATGAGAGCACAGGGATGGTGACTTAAAGGATACGTTGAAGTATGTATCTACCGGTAGGTGTTCTTTTGGCTGCATTTCTGTGTTCTTTGTCAGTAAGCTATAGCCTGATGCATTACCTTAGCTGACCCACACAGATGTTACTGCCTGAGGCTATTTTCTCTTTTCCATCCAAAGGCAGAATGCATCCAGAAGCAGGTCAATTTTCTCAGCTTCTACAGGGCATATATAAAAAAAAAAAAAAAAAAAAAAAAAAAAAAAGACGTTGTCTTGAAAACTACATCTTCTAATCAGCACTGCAGCGTGACGCACTGTCTCCTCATCAGCAGCATGGCTCAGGATAGGTGATGACAGGTAATTTTTGATTCAGAAAGAAATAGGCTGTGCATTCTCATTGTCAGGAAAGGACATGGATGTTCAGCTGCGGCAAGGCATATTCCTGAAACATTGCAGAGGATCCCTTTCTGCCAAGATTTTAGAAGCCTGATTTAATATTCCCTCTGTTTTGACCTTATGAGGGTGGTGATGAAGACTGTCTTATTTCAACAAAATTACAAGCTTTTCACTACTTATTATTATCTACTTCTAGCAAGAAAAGGTGTACTGGGGTACTTGCATCAAAAGGTGGCTTAGGTTCAACTTGAAAAGTTTTTGTCTGCTAATCCACAGAAGCAGTGGGAGTCTGAAGGAAATGTCTGGCTTCTTTTAATCACTGTAAACTAACCAGCAGATACTGCTGGCTAATATTGTGACTGATAGGACAAGAGATTACTCTCAGTTGCTTCTAGTATGTGCAGTCAAGCAAAGCATGCCCAGTGCTTAACTTTGCCACCAGTCCCTTTTGGCTTTGCATAGCGGGGATATTTTGCTTAATACTGTGCATGTTTTAGGCGAACTGTTACTGTAAATCAATGGCAAGAAGGGCAGGCAAAGGAAGACACTTGAATTGTAGGTCTCCATCGCTGGTGCTACTTACAGGAGGACCTACTTGACTTTACACACAACATTTAAGATGTTGGTTGTTTTTTTCTTAGAATTTTAGTAATCTCTGGAAGTATCTATTTTGCAGGAAAATTCTTCCCTTTGGCTGACAAAGCAGGAGTTCTGACTACCTTAAAGATGTTAGGGCTGAAGAGTTGAACTATGGAGCTCCATGGAGGTTGACAAAAAGAGTTGCAAGAAGCACTTCACTGGGTCAAGTCAGCCTAGAGGGGATAAGCTATGAAAAGGGTCACAGGAAATTTTAAGTGATTGTGAGGTCAAAATGCATTAAAGCCATCAAAGAGAAAGAGCTGCTGCATAAAAGAGAAAACTTGGCGACTTGTGAATGCCTTTCAGTGCACAGAAGAATTGTGTACATTTTGTATGATGTTCTGTGCAACACCTATGTTTTATCTTAACACCTGCAGCTGCTTGTTACCTTACTGAAATCACCCCTCACCTGAAATACAACAAGTAACCATGCTTTTTCTTTAACCTGCATCATCACCTTCAACACAGGCTTATCTTATCTAACTTACCAGTTTTGGAAAACATAAGAAGATCATGGAAGTCCTTTCTAGTTAACGGTGGCCTTATAGGATTGTGGCGCATTATAGAATTGAGTGACTCTATGGCATATGAAATTCTGTGCTTCTGTTCTTAGTGAAGAGCATGGAAATGTCGACACTGACAGCAAGGGGAATGGAATTAAGGCTTTAGTGATACTTACTGACTGCCAGCAAGTTTGCACCCAGGATATGTTGATAGTACAGGACCCTCCCTACCCGCAGTGATATACTCTACCAAACTGCAACAAAGGGAAGACATGAATGTGTTTATACCTGCGGCATTAGGGCTAGTCCCTAAGGCAGGTGGAAAACCTTTCAAACCACTGTTGTCTTTGAATCAAGATGCCAAGCCTTTTTTAGGGGGAGGGGTGTCGTGGTTTAACCCCAGCCAGCAACTAAGCCCCACACAGCCACTCGCTCACTCCCCCGGTGGGATGGGGGAGAGAATCGGAAGAGTAAAAGTGCGAAAACTCATGGGTTGAGATAAAGACAGTTTCATAGGTAAAGCAAAAGCTGCGCGCGCAAGCAAAGCAAAACAAGGAATTCATTCACTCCTTCCCATGGGCAGGCAGGTGCTCAGCCACCTCCAGGGAAGCAGGGCTCCATCACGCGTAACAGTGACGTGGGAGGACAAACACCATCACTCCGAACATCCCCCCTTCCTTCTTCTTCCCCTGGCTTTATATGCTGAGCATGATGTCATATGGTGTGGCATATCCCTTTGGTCAGTTGGGGTCATCTGTCCCAGCCGTGTCCCCTCCCAGCTTCTTGTGCCCCCCCAGCCTGCTCGCTGGTGGGGTGGGGTGAGAGGCAGAAAAGGCCTTGACTCTGTGTAAGCATTGCTCAGCAGTAAATAAAACATCCCTGTATTATCAACACTGTTGTTAGCACAAATCCAAAACATAGCCCCATACTGGCTACTGTGAAGAAAATTAACTCTACCCCAGCCAAAACCAGCACAAGGGAAAAAAAAAGAAATGTGAGTCTTTTCAAAGTCATGCCAGTGCCTGGGAGGATTACAATAATTCGATTTGCTCTCCTAGTGTCTGATAATTTATTTAGTTTTCCTGCGAGAGGCTGTAACATTTTTGTTTGCTATTTTGAAATTGGAGCTCCTCCACAGAGGCCAAGGAGTGGGACTAGAAAGGATCCGAACCAGTTATCATCAGCAAATGTTGAAGTCTGCTTGATGGGTATTGAGATGGAATTGTATTTAAGAAAGTTAAAGAAAGGGAGAACAAGGTGGAGATGTCAGACAGGAAAAGAGGAGAGATAACACTGCATTCAGTTACATAAAGGTGCTCGTGAATTCCCTAGCGAGAAGAGAAAGTGTCTGCCCCGGAGGGCAGGCAGTCTGAAGGGCCCCTCCAGTTCAGAATAGGTTTGGTACTTCCCTTGGTTCACTTTGAATTGAACTCCTTCGGCTTTATCACCAAAGCGAGAAGTGCTATAAGCAATAAACATAAAGGAAGTTCATGCTGTATTTTCATAGTTACTTGTTCTATTTATAAGGCTGCTGAACAAAGAGAGAAATAGATCCCAAGGTGAAAGTCAGTTTGAGCGGATATATTTTACTCAGACCAAGACTCGACCTCACCTATTGCTTAAATTGCTGAATTACAATGCAAATTGAGCTGGAACAAGTTGAATTATACACAAACTGAAAACTAAAAGTTAATGAAAAAGCACACTGGTTTGACTCCCTGTAATTGAAGGAAGAGTCTGTTGTTCTACAGTTTCTGCTATCAGCACAAAACAACCAGGAATATCTTAAAATGTAATTGTATAAGGTTAAAAATAGGCAGAAAATGTGAGGGACAAAAAAAGGAGAAATACCCATTTGAACAAGTGCTACTGTGCTTCTAGTTACTTTTTCTTCGCTCTACTTTTTAAGGGGCAGGGGGAAGATACTGTCCAAGTTTCATATGCTCTCAAAATCAAACCTGTAGATTCTCAACTGATTTTGGGACAGCAGGTTAGCATTGGGGATACTATGGTCTGTGAATATCACAAAGTGTAAGGTCATTTGAAATCTGGAACCAAATTTTATGGTTTGTGGCCATCTTTTCCAAATTCTGAATATCTGAGCTGTTTTATAATTGAAACGGAAAGTCAAATACACCACAACGTAAGACTGTAGGTCAGAAGTCCGTTATTGGAGACGTGAGATCAAAAGGGAGAGAAAAAGGAAGAGGGAAAAAAAAAGGTTAAATGATTCCAGAGTTATGTTTGCCATGACACTTTGAACTCATCTAGGTTTTAGCTAGTGATTGCAGTACTTTTTGATAGTTCAGCAAGAACCATAGATCCCTGTTAGCCTTAGTAAGCAGAGGCCAAGATTATAGCATGGATCAGGAGAGGCGGAGAAAGAAGGAAAAAGAGGATGACAGTTTAAGGGCTTGGATCCAAGCAGCCCTTATAAGCGTGGGTAAGTCTGACCCGCCTGAGGGCAGGTCATTATGCTGAGGGATCCAGGAGGCTTGTCACAGAACAAAATGCAAATGTAGCAGCCAACCAAGAGCAGCAATGTAGCGCTAAAAGCTGCCAGTGCAGCAGCATCTGCACCGAAGGAATAGACCAGGACACAAAAAGCCACAAAAGCAATACTTCAATACCTCAGAGGAATAATTAGGGAATCTAAATCTACCTATCTAAAAATGCCTGATCATACCTAAGAGAGGAACAGAAGGTTATTCTCCCATCACATAAGAGTTGCTGTATTTCTGCATGCTATTTTTTAATAATCATTCCTATTCTGAGGTTCTTTGCAGGATTCCACCTTCTACAGTAAAGGTCGGGGGGAGGGGGGGGTTGTGGTAGTTTCAGAGCCCTGTACATAGTGATGACTTGAAAATAGGAATTGCTGCAGCATTAATATTCAAGTTCTGTTCTTACTGCTGATGTGCCAAAAGACATCACAACCTTAAGGCTAATAAAGGCACTGTAATGCTACATTTTGGCTGTCAGCCCCCTCGGTGCCTGCAGAAGCAAGTAGCCTGCTCCCTGCTGAGGAAGAGCTGGGTGTACAACAGCCACCCGGCTCTGCAAGCAGGGAGGACTGACACTGATTACCGCTGCTGGTAACGAGTCACTGGGAAATCCCATTGTGCCTATAGAGCTTTAAACATGGCAGGAACGATCCGACACAAATGTGTCCTCAAACCTTCATTGTCAGACTCCTCCTGACTTGACTCCCGTACTCCAGTCCAACCGCTTGCTATGTAACGTGGCTTTGTTGTCTTCCACCCAGTTGTCAAATGCCTTCTCCCTGTGTAAAAGGCAAATCATTCCCACCCCCATCATACCGGCACTGCCATGTTTCTAAATTACACTGCCTCTGATGGGTCCTTCCTACACGTACAGGCAAGGAGAAACAGGAGATGAGGACTTTGGGTATCTGCCTATGGCATCTACCTGTATCAAAGCAGGCTGGGATTGCAGATGTTTGACTTGCCAGAACAGTGAGATTTTACTGTTGGTTGTTGTAAAACAACAATATTGAAAAATACAGGGCTTAATCTGAGACACAAAAATTAGCAATTAGATTTCTAATGAAATCTAACAAAAAAATCATCTGTTTTCCTGTGGTTACAAGAACAACTTACCTTTCACATCATATTTATATGAAAGGATAAAGTAAAAAGGTAAGTACTTCATCAAATAATGGTGCAAAAAGGCAATGGAGGAATAGATCTGTTTAGTCTTTAAGCTTGGTTGAATGCAAAAACATTCCCAAAATTGTGTCAAACCAATCTATCCTCGTCAAGTCTTTTCTTATCCAAATGAACATCTGAGAACATGTTTTCCAATCAGGAAGTGAAAGCTCTAACAAGTATTCGGTCTGTCCACAGCTGCCACAGAAAATTTCTTACTTGTTTTTCTGAGAATCATTGTAATTAATGCCTCTCTTGTTTATCCGGTGAGGCAGCTCTTACTGGAGCTTCCCCGAAAGAGCTTCCACACAAGACGCAGTGTTTTCCAGAAGGATTTATGGGAGCTATCTAGCCCCTGTGTTTCAGATTCTTGAATCCAAATTACTTTTCTGGTTTTTAATTACAAGCAATTGAACCTTCTGAAAGGAAGCGAATAAGTCTCTAGTAAAGTCTTCCCTCATTTCCCAGGTACCATGTTCTTCCTTTGATATGTATCTGCAGGTGTCTGTGATCCCATGTGCATGAATGGAGGGAAATGTGTACGCCCAAACGTCTGCGACTGCCCATCTGGCTGGAGAGGAAAGCACTGTAATAAACGTAAGCACCTCTACTGCCCATCAAACAGATCGTTATTACTTAGGCCAGTCAACACCAATTGTAATCTTCTTTTAATATTAAAAAACAATATGTAGTGAATAGAATCTGTTTTGCTACTTCAACAGTTTGAAGAAAAGCAGTTTTAAGTACAGGTAATACAAAATGCTATGAATGTTTGATGCTTGCAAAGGAAAAAAGCTGTGTAGGGGAACCCTGGTTCTGCTTCATGCAGCTGTCTGTTATATATCTTGTTATGGAAATTCATTTTTATAGTATTAAACTTGAATCATTGATTTTATTTTTTAACAGCTTCACATATTTTGTTATATTTTACAGAGAAATGCCGTATATTTCAAAATACAGAACTGTTTAAAGCCTGCTATAAAGCCTTCCAAACTGATATACTCTCAAGGTCACCAGATAGATACATTTTGGTGCATAATTTGGAGAATGATGTGTTCTTACTCTGTAACTCTACCAGATCTGACTACAGTTACATAAAAATGTAATTAAAAAAAACCTCTCACCCTAAAATATTTTCAAGGAATATTTTTCCTTATGTGGCTATTCATTACCGTGATGTTGACAGATAAACTGAATAAATTTATAATCCAGATGACATACTGTACGTAAACCACATTAAAATATTGGCTTTTTACCCTTCGGTCCTGATAATAAATATGATTTCAGAACCAATGCTTTGAAATTATAATATTAATGATTTATTCAGAAATTCTGAAGGAAGTCTGTGTCTCTCACACATATACACCAAAACATGCATTCACTCTTTCAGGATCTCTGAGGAAATAATAATATATGCAATAACTGTATCAAACTTTACTAGGAGAAGCTATTTATTTATAATATGGAACACATAATATGCATATAACAGATATGAATATATGATGTTATATGAATATATCATCTATTTAGTGGTGGACTTGGCAGTGCTACGTTAACAGTTGGACTCAATGATCTTAAAGGTCTTTTCCAACCTAAATGATTCTATGATTCTGTGCGGAGAGTATTCTTAGCTGATAGTGAGCTGAGCATTAGAAATAGCAAATCTACCAGTAGACAGTCATCAAAGACAAATTTCTTAAGAAGCAAATATCAAAGAATCCTGAACACTGATTATCTGATTATTATAACACATTCACTTCTTTAGAAATTAGCCATATGGAATAAAACCTAGCAGGTCACTCCTTCAGACAGATCTTGAACATCTAGCATATCGTGTACATCTTCTTACTTGTTTCATGTCAATCTGTTCAGCTGTTTGCCTGCAGAAATGTCTGAACGGTGGAGAATGTATAGGTCCAAACATCTGCGAGTGCTCTGGAGGATGGGTAGGAATGCTGTGCCAGACCCGTAAGTGCTGCTTTAATTACTACAGTTTTGTAGCCATGCACGTTGCACCAGAGATCTTTACACATTAAATTTTGTACTAAGTGTATATTGCATGTAAAAGTCAACCATGACATGATTAGCACCTATATTCTGCCTCTTATTTGTCAGAACTGTCTTATGCTGCCATTAAAACTATTACTTTCAAAGACATTTCTGGACTCATCAGCATGAGAAAGAGCCCTGACTAATCTTTTGCTTATGTGGACGCTGAGCTCGATCTGTCAGACAAAATTAGTAGTCTTTAAATAATTTTAAATACAAGATAAAAAAAGAGGGGTCAGGGACAAAAGGAAATGGAGTAGCCCGTTCTGCATACCCAGACGGCATTAAGCACAGAAAGAAATCCTATGTATCTGCTAACCTAAGAGCCCAATCCTGTAAATACTAAGTGTTCAGACTGACCACTGAGATAGCTGGAAGTATTTGCATGTGGAGGGACTGGAAGACCTGGAATAGGAAGAGACCCATTATTGCCTGTCACATACAGGGTCACTTCAGTTTGTGTATGTTATTAGCTTTACAGTAAAAGCGCATGAGGAAAATATCAAGGCATTATCCCTTTAAAGGGTACTCTTTCTTTCCTCTCACACTCGCAGAGCATAATTACTTATGGAAATCTTTTATCAGTTAAATCCCAATGGCTGTGTACTTGTTTCTTTGTGCCAGCTGTCGTCTAGTTCAAACATGGTAATGTTTAAAGTTATTTATTAGTTGATGACATATTCTTGACTCAGTTTATTAAGTAAATAAACAAATCTTGCTTGTTCCTGTAAAAGGCAAGTAAGGCTTACTATCATTAACAATTTCTGCTGTCCTGTGCAGGCACACAAGCCTAGACAACTTTTTATATATCTATCTAACCTTTGAAACCTTGCTCCAAATCCGTTCACTTGCTAGTCACTCTGTTTTTACTATTTCTTCCCATGTTTTCACTGCAGTGGGGAATTAAATCAGCTTTTTGTCCAAAAGGAGCTGGCTGAAACTCCTAGATCCCACAGCAAACCCAAATAATCACCAAGTGGTTGGGATTTCTGGGTTTTTAAATAGAAAGAGAGAAGACTATTGTCAGAGAGCAGATGGTGAGGTCTTATAATGTTGCTCCAGGGTATTCACAGTGAGGCAGGGAGGAAGCAGGGGAACAAGAAAGTCTTCATCCTCACAGATGTTAGGTATAAAGTTTTGCATAGAAGTGTAACCCCTGAAAGCAGGTCTGGCTTTGTGTTTTAATGGGAGTCTATTCGCCCAAATCCAGAACTCAGTGAAAAAAATGCATTTATGTGCCTAAACATAAAAAGCTTTCTGAGTGCCTCTCTTGCTCAAAGAAGTGCTCACCTTTGCCTCAGCTCTGCCACTGATGAGCAGGCTGCTAGCAGCAGCAAAGAGGACTGTAACCAACGTCTGGTTACAACTCTTTGCTGCTCTTGTATTACTTTGGCCTCTTTCCCATCTCCCAGCAGCACACAAATAGTGGGCCAAATCCACACACTCTGCCAGAACCAGTGCATTTCTCGCAAGGAGGCATTGGTTCATCACGTTACTCCCCTGTGCAAAACTGCTTTGTCAAATTTAAGCCCCGAGGTTTCCCTGTGCTCGGCACCCCCTTTCCTGCTTGGATGTGTATGCCCAGATTCTGTGCTTTGCTATCGTATCAACAACGAGGCTGAATACGGCCTTGATTTGCACCACTTTAACTACAGACTGAGCAACAGAGCAAAACATTCATGTTATAAGAACATAGTAGCAACGTATTATTCATGATATTCAAATAAAATCTCATATTCTATATTAATGTATTTTATAACACATTATATAAAATATTGTATATTGTTTATTACATGGGGTATGAATTTATTAATTTTGATTATCTACTCATCATTACATTTTTCATATTATTCACCTAAATTGTTTCCATTTCATAATGCAAAAATTCCATCTCACTTTACAAGTAACAATCTAGATGATAACTTTTCTCAGCAATCAAAACCACTGTACCTTCTCCACTATCCAGAAGCAATTAGGGCTGGATTGTTTCTCTGGGCCTGTTTCAAGGGTAGGATAACCCCAGCTTCATTCTTTTCAACCTGTGAATTCGTGCAGCTGCCCTTATCGAGATGGCAGAGATGGAAATGGAGATACAGGTTTCGTCTACACACTGAACCCCATTTTTTCCTCGTTAACTTCCTAACACACATCCAGTAAGGTAACCAAACCAAAGGATCTACAGAGACTTCCAGTATTTTCTGGACATTTCTCAGAAGGAAAAGAATTGTTTCAGTCCTCTATACTGAGATAGCTAGCCGGAGTAGGCCATTAAGCCAACAAAAAAGACCATGGAGAAATACTGACAATTCATCTTGGACATCTACTTTTGATTTATCTTTAGTAAGAAGCCACAGGTAACCTTCATCAGTGCAGTTTCTAACTCACAAAAGCCTAAGCCTACGTGGACAGATCAAGAAGATGTTTGGAGGCAGCAGTAGGTATAGCTGCCACAATAAAATCTTTTCTAGATCTCCTGTTCTCAGTCTTCTATAAACCCAGGAAAAGCAAAACATGACATTCTCTGCTTTTAGGTCCCTAATAATTAATTTAAATACTTACAAGTGCAAATACTGATGTGTCAGATATTTACCTGCCAACTTTCACCAGGAAAGAAGGGCATAGATCTCTATCACAAGTGATAGTCCAAAATGCTTCAACATTTCAGCGGACAACACCATTGACAGTAACCTAGAGCAGATTTTCAGTTCTGTCGCAATGAAGATTGGCACTGTCTAAGTCAGAATAATTTTATCTCTAAAGTATTTGGAAAATGCTCCAGAGAGCAAGACCAGACTCTGGCTACCACTACATGGCAGAACTTTGCAAGAGTAAAAGTAGAGGCTTTTAGGAGACATTGGTAATGGATAAAACACAATAGTCCTCTTTTATCAGACTGTAAATAAAGAGGTCAGTCAAGAGAATAGTTTTGTTCCCCATTCACCTGCAACTGAACAGAATAGCTTCTGAAAGAGAATCAATAAAATAGGTCATTTGTCCCAACAAATAAGGTGTACGGTGGAATATACACATTATCCTTGATAAAATACTTTCATGGTCATCGTTTAAGGAATAATGGTCAAGTTTCAGACCGTATTGCAAATGCAGGGAAATTACCTTTTGGGAGGGCATGTTAAAAAAGGTCGTTTGAAATATTCAACATGTCTCAACTATAGAAACCAGCAGCTTCACAGATTACGCTCCCTCCATTAGAACATATTTTCTGTCTGACCCCATTTTTAGCTTTCATGACAGCAGTAGAAATATTCCAAAAATTCCCTCTCTGAAAACACATAAACTATATCCCAGGATCACCATGTTTTCATCAGTGATTTCCTTCCCATTCCATATTAGATACCCAGTCTAAAGCTCCATGCTTGTGGCTTCCCCCGTGCCTCCTGCGGTGTTAACTCACATCTCTCTTTTTCTTGAGCTAGAAAAGAAACATTAGACCAAAGTAGTGAAGACCTGACAGTGCAATCTGATTACCCTGACAGATATAGACAAAACACAACCCAGTAAAGTCAGAAGGCTTCTGGCCAGGGATATAAGTCTGTTGTTTAAGGCTCTGAATGCAGGATCAAGGTATAATTCTAATAATTAATTATAAAGTATAAGAAGGTTATAGTTGTGAAGGATCTTCATCATTAAAATTCATGCTGCTATCTTCTGTTCTAATATTATTGAACCCATACTGGCTCCTCATTGCCCTTCAGAATATCTTCTCTTTATTTGCATGTTATAAGTGTCAAGCTTATAGCCTTATAATTTTCTCAACATTCTTCCCCGTTCTCTCTCTGCCTTGAACAACATCTCAGACAGGCTTTCTTCTAGCTTTGCTATGTAACCCTTTCAAACCTTAAAAAAAGAAAAATCTTAAAAAAGAATGTAGTTCGCATGCAAATTATAGCTCTGTTCTTTTAACACCCAGGGATAAATCTCTTTCTGTAATGGGCATTTATTGATTATAATTTTAACATAAGCTCAGCTTATTAAATGACTTTCCTTGCAGAATCTGTACAGGATAATGCATACATAGCCTGTGTCATTTTTAGTGTTTAGTGGCTTAGCATCCCTTGTAAATACATTTATGAAATATTCATTTGAACTTCAGCTATGTTATTATCCTCTGTGATTTCAATTCCAATTTTCTTCCAAAATGTTTTTAACTTTTCTCCTAACTGAGCTCTTGTTCTTCTGAGCACTACAGCAGGAAGCAGTGGGTGGAGAGGGAGAGACAGGCAGGTAGCAAAGGATAAAAAAGGAGGAAATCTTTTCCCTTTTTTTTCTTTGTTTGCATCAACCAAGATTCAAAGCAACCACAGACAGAGAAAAGCCTGATACCTTATCTAATGCCTGTTCTGCTGCCCATGCATACCAGAACACCCCCAGCTGCTATAGGGGTCTCCAGAAAAGTCCACCTCTCTTTGCCTTACCTGTTCTTATTTTATCCACTACCAAGCTGAAAGGGGAATCAACTTCCAGTTTTTCCCCAGCCCCAATTCATATCAAATGAATAGTAGTAATATCACACACAGTTCTCTCTTCTAGCTTACTATACAGTGGAACAAAACTGGTGAGGGCACAAGGAGCCCCTTCTGCTGACAATGCACTCCCTATTGGGAAACGTTTTTGTTCCAGTGAATGAAACTCTAAGATTTTTCCAGTTATAAATCTGAGTTCTTTCAAAGTTCATGGAGGAGCTGAAGTAGCAGTCGGCAGGTGATGAGCACACTGTTCTAGCTTGAGCGTGATTTCATTCCTCCTCTGCCCTACCCACACCTGGGATTCAAACTTGGGCCTCCCTCTCTCAGAAGAAGGAGAAATTCAGAAGTTTGCAGCTGCCCATTCTGTATCTTAAGGAGTGTTTTGCACCAGACAGCTAACAAAACCAAGTCTGCTTCTTAAATTCTTGTTTCAACAAAACAGCACTTTTACCTTTTCAAAATAGCAGAAATAGATCAACTAGCTCATGTACCAGGAAGGCAAGTCACTAGCTCCGGGTCACTGGAGTCCTACAGCAGATAACCACCTGACACAGCTGGCTTTTTAAAAAGGAGCACCTGAAGGTCACCAGCATGTCCAGGTCTTGGCGTGTTCTTGTTTTGGACATGGTACGGGTCAGTAGTTTTGACACAGCACTACCTGATTGTACTCATTACAGTAACAGTTTGCCAAGCTGTTTACAGCCTCTCCTTTTTAAGACACGTAGAGTAGCAGTAAGTCTGGTTCTTCGCTCCTCTGTCCCGTAGCTGTCAGGCCTGAAGTTCACTATACATATTTAGATGGTAATATTCCCTACTCTGGCAAAATCTCAACCTCCTCACTGAGCGTTAGCTGCCATGATAACCTGATAGAACAAAACCAATACAAATTCCAGATGTTGTTAAACACCTTGTCGCTGGCCTTCTATAACAATTAGTATAACTCTGAGAATCACATTTGGATGACTTAGGATCCCGCTATGTGTTTTCTAAAGAAACTTCACTTGGCCTGGTCTATCTCTGCGACTTCAGATCGTAACACAAAGAATTTGCATGAGCTTAAATCTGTGCCAAAATCAGAACATAATTCTGGAATTTGTTGCTTCAGCCCCTGAATTTGTTGAAGTCGATTTTCTGTGAAAAAAACCTTATAGGGATACATTAAACTCTTTCAAATCTGATGGAACACTTTGCTCCATGATGAGGGAGATGGTATTGGATCATAGACATGTGTCTATTTTCAGATCTGTCTTAATGGTGCGTGGTTTGCAGCTTCCACACAAGAAATATAAGAAGCCACTTGTTGATTCACATCTGATCAGTTTTGAAGGCATTTAGTTTGACTGCCTGTCACTAGGATACAATATTCTGGCAATATTTATAGCAGGTTTAACTCATGAGATCTAATTAAAATACTATGACGTGTGTTCTTCTTGAATTGATGCCCTAGGAATTGGCTGTTCTCTTTATTCGATGCCAAAACAATGTCATAACAATATAAACTGCTAATGAGGATGAAAAACTGCCTGAAATTTGACTAATTCAATTGATTATCTTTTTTCTCTCTTAAAAAAAAACCCAACACTGATTCTTTTATTAACAGCATATCTTCAAACAGATGGGCCTCTATAAGTACACTGGTACTCAAAAATTTTTTTCTCGTTCCTTTTTACTTGGAGTAAGTAGCTCATTACTGATTCTGTGGGACCATGAAATTACATGTTCTTATGCCCTGGTTTCCAGAGGTGTAAAGTGTGCACCAAATTCTCCCTTTTATTTATTGTGATAGCATCATCTTTGGCAATACATATTTAACATATCTTTTCATCTCAAGTCAAGAACAGATCTTTTAACAGCTGTTATTGTATTTCAATTGGCATGAAAGAAAATCAGTTTGGGCACAAATCTGACCCAACCATCAATGCCGAGAATGTATCCTGGCTTTAAAAATTAGGCTTTGCACTGATCAATTTCCGGCTGAGCCGAGGTGATTACTTTGGCACAGTCTTCTCTTTCTCCTCTTTCATTGGGGACAAAAGGAAAAAATAAAGAAAACTGTAAACGTAACAGACACATAGGCATGAAAAAGCCTATGGCAAACCATCTTTAATGCCTTAATATTTTTTTATTTATTTTCCTTTCCTCCATCATATGAAACTACAGAATCATCATATATTTTGTCACAACATTTTCAAAAGCATCTAAATATTCCCCTTCTAATTACGAGATTTAGAATAAGTGTATTTCTAAACACCTTTATCTTTCATTTGTAGCACTTTGTGAGCAAAAATGTCTTTTTGGAAGCAGATGCGTAAGACCAAATGTCTGTGCTTGCAGAAGTGGATACACTGGTTCAGCATGTGAAAAGAAGGTAAGGTCCAAAACCACTGATTCTCATGGTAAGGACAAAAAATATTTCAAATGTAACTGAAATAGTTTCCAGGAAAACGGGTTAAAGTCTTGTTAACCTTACAAAAGATGTAAATAAGGTTATAAAATAGTTTAAAGGAACTTTAATGACTGCTCAGCTGCCAAACTAACCATGTATCCAAGTTCTATACAAAATTTTCCCTTAAGGAACAGTTTAATACTTCAAATATAAAACCCACAAAACCTGTGTCTATTCTGGTAGCTAGGGTCATCCTTAATACAGTGCTCCTGTCCAAACCCACTAATCATCTCCACAGCAAACCCTGGAGAAAAATACCTGGTTGCAGTCCAGCCCAAGCCTGGAAGCTTTTCTGAACTGCAAGGGCAACCTGCTCCTCCCCACCAGACGCCCCTCCACTTGCTTTTCACTCCCCTGCTTTCCTAACTTTGCCTCTTGTTCGCAACATGAAATCACAAGCCTTGCACCCAGGAGGTCTGCAAGCAGCAATTGCTCTTGTTCATTCCTTCTCCATTCCAGTTCCCGATGTCCATAGACAGCCTGCTTCGTCTTGCTGAGATTGACCTCAAACTATACATTAAACGTCACTATAGAGCTATCCAAAAGCGGGGAACCACCAAAACAAGTCTCCTGGTCAGAGAGGGATCCACTTCTCTCCTCCAAGCAACTTTGTTAGAGGCTCTTTTCCAAGACGAACTCTCCTAGCACCTGTTAACACTTGCTACTCCACTACCAAGCGTGTGTTCCTGCCTATGCTCAAACAGGGGCACTGATGGGACTAAATCTTCTGTGCCCTTCCAGGGTGAATGATGGCCAAAATAGGTGGCACCTTTCCTGCTCTCTGTTTTCTTGCTGTGATAGCTGTTCCCGTTGCCTTATGAAGAAACAATGATTTCTTTCTTCCTGACGTTGACAAAAGCAAACTGAAGTTCAGTTCACGCAAACGTTTTTTTGCATGAATTTGAGAAACATTGAGTTGGGCAAATACTATCCTCACCCCCCAGAAAAAACCCAACAAGCCATGTCCAACTAGCAGAATTGTTTGCAAGGTTATAGTACATCCAACAGCTGGGCTTGACCTGACCATCACATCAGTGTATGTCTTTGGGTCCAGTTTCTCCCCTGCAACACCACTAAGACAAAACTTTTTTTTCCATCTTGCCTGCTGTGCCTAAACATTGTATATATCAACTTGAATTTTCTCTTCTATTTTGAGTACTGCTTTATTTCATATCCTGCATCCCCTGTTTCTCAGAGAGTCATCTCCCTTCCAGAGTCACAAACACCCAAAACATTTTACATCTTTGCCATTGTTAAGGGCCACATTTTAAAGCCATGGCCATTTCCCACAACTCAAACACTATTACACTCAGATGTCTGGACTGGCCCAATCTCCAGCTTTCAAAAAGGCAGGTTGCCCTGTCATTTATCTATACTGAAAGGCTAGGGGCAAAAATCAACATATTTTCATTTCAATTACATAATGCATTAAGAGAAAGCATGAAAATCTATTTGGATAGTCACTTTATTCTGTTAATGATAATTAGATTTTCATATCAGAATTAAAGTTCTGTATGGATTTTCTTAACAAGTACATTCTCATACTAAATTACAGCTCCCACATCAATACTGAAATGCAGCTGATGTAGATAAGATGAGTAAGTGTTGTAATTTTCTATATATATAAAAAATCTATTAAACAGGTTGGCTGTAGCCTAGGAAAATATGGTGCACATTTTCTCAAATAAATTAACAGAAGTCATCCAAATGGAAGCAGGAACATGCCAAGATAAACTGGAGTTATTGTCTGCAGGTGTTTACATCCAGGAGACTTACTCTTGGTAGGTCAAGAGTTGCCCTTTTTGATACAGCAGACCAAGATTGCCAGGATTGCTTTATTCTAGTTGTGAAAGTATCAAGTATGATATTTGTCATTTCACAAACGAAGTGGAACTTTGTTGCACTTAACAGAAAATATTAAATCAAAAAAACAGGCTTCCTTTTCACATGAATAAACTATTACACAGTAAATCAGTCCTGAAAGAAAAAGAAAGTAGAAAAAGACTTTGCATATTATGTATGTCCAAAATGCCAAGCCATCAATGATACATGTAAACACATGGGTCTCTCTAGCAATGAATCATCTCACATTTTTTAAGACTCTTTGAAGCACTCTTCAGTTTCATGGCTTATTCCGCAGAAATACTGATTGGCTGCACTGTTATGAACGTGCATTGCTTTGATGTGAAGAAGGAAACGTTCTGAATAAAAGAGAATTAACAGGTTTCCTGCAATGCGTGAGCCTTGCTGAAAGCTAGAATCAAAGTTAGTAATAAAAATGATGGATTTAATGGTGTCTAGTTTAAATTACACAGCTTATGTTATATGCAAGCAAATGAGCTACCCCTCCAAAAAATCAAAATTATGAGAGATATTAAAATACAAAGCTCATTTACTAGCATGTATTATAGTAAACTGTAAACATAGGAATTCACACCTGGATTACTGCAGAAAAGTTGGGATGATAGGCCTCCCAAGAGTTAATTTTTCAGGTTGGATCAGGTATAAGTGAATAATCTGAACAGGCTTTTATCAACTTCTCCAAACCTGTCAGTTGTGGAAAACTCACAATTTATTTAAGTAATTTGTTCAAGTATTTAACTACATTATTAGAGCACAGTTTTGTTTTTCCTAACACTGAACATAAACCCAGTCTGTTGCAAATAAAACTGATACTTCCTGGAGTATCCTTGGTGGGCACAGAGAAAAGTTATCGCAGTTATTTTAGTAACAACATTTACATGTTTGAAGACAATTAGAGTCTCCCCTGCCTGATTTTCTACCATTTTCCTAAGCTAAACCACCAAGTTTCAAACCCTGTTCTCTGTTGCTCTTGTCTAAACTCCAGTTTCTCCATATCCTTCCTGACGTGCTGTAGCTGAGTGCCAGCACAAGCTAGTGCCGAGCAACTGCCTCCCTCTGTGACTCCTGAGTCTCTGGTTAATACATTTACAGCAAGAGATTTACATTTTTCTGTGACAGCACTGCAACCTGCTCAGTCTTTTCCACAGTGCTGATGCCTTATCACTTATTTCCCATTTGGCATTTGTGCAGTTGACTTTTCCTGTGTAAGCACCATCTTTATTGTCTTTACCTAATTTTGTCTTATGGATTTCAAGCCATTTCACCCATTTATCAAAAAAATTTTTAATTCTAAGCCTGCTTGCACTGCCTCCAAGTGTCACCTTGTTCAAAAATGTGACATCTCATTGTCCAAGACATCAATGCAAGTAGCAAACAATAGAAAAATCAGGGCCTATGGGTACCCATCTTGACAACAGACTATTGATAAAAGTATTCTTTGATAATACTTTCTCAAACAGGCCTTGCTCCTTACTTCTTTAATCTGAATCATACTTACTGGCATGACTGTCTGAGTCATGTCAAAAGTCTCCCTAAAGTGAAAAACGTATCTGCTCCTGGTGGCTCCTTACCTCGTTATGCTGGAGGCGATTATAAGTTGATTGTTTAGTAATTTGTGTTAGTATCTTTCCAGATACCAACTTAGTCTGAATCTTTGGCTTTCGTTCCCTTGCTTTTCCTTTTTTTTCTCATTTAAAGATATGTACTATGTTTATTGGGACTATTTATATCCTTCAGGAGTTCTCAAAGCAAATCATTGCTGGTTTGGAAAATGCATCTTTAAATGGGCTGGGGTAAACTCTGTGAGGCCCTGTTGACCTGGATAAGCTGCTTCATGTAAAGCTCCTCTTATACACTAAGACTTTCCATACGGTAGGTTAATGCACAGTAGATAGCATACCATAAATTTAAATCCCAGTTTATTGCCTGATCATTTAACCTTGTAAACAGGCCTTTAATCTGACTTTTCTGAATCTAAATACTCAGTTCCTTCCCTACTCTCCTTTCCATTCCTGTTCCTTTGTTAATTCTGATCATAGTAAATTTTTTGTCACATTTAACCTTTCCGTGAAGACTGAAGAAAAGGCATTGAGCACGTTAGCCTTGCCTCTGTCATCTGCAATCTTCTCTCCTTCTTGTTAGATTTACCACTATGTTTTGCTATGGGAGTTAAAACTCATGCTTTGTTCTGTTTCTGTTACGAATCTTCAAATAATGGGAACAATACCGTAGCTGTGGCATGTAAAATTTGTCAAAAAACCTGGATTAAGTTGGAGTGGAGCAGCCTCTCCCCTCCCCTCAGCAGCAGCTGGCAAAGGGTGCTCTAGGTGACGGCACCTGCAGCTAACTGAATCTCGCCAACCTCCCTTTACTAGGGAAGGAGATGCAAGATAATTGCCACTTACCCGGGTTAGGAGACTGATTTCCTCCTTTGAACTTAATTTCTGGTCTTCAACTTAGTCTCACAAAATTAGAGTGAAAAATTCATTTTCAGCAGCATTTTTTTCAGAGTATAGACTGCAAACACTAAGGAGATAGATACAGGGAGCTGGAAAAGAAAGGCCTCCCTGCAGAACTCCGTTTTTTTCCACAAACTAAATAATGTCTGGAGTCTGGTTTTGCCAGTGTATTTGGAAAAGCAGGACAGCCCATATTCACTTAATCCAGTTATTCCCCTTTCTCTGCTGTAATCTTTGGTATAGTTCCCCTTTGCGCAGTTAAGATTCCTGGAGGAACAATATCCATTTTCCCAAATTTTTCATCATCAACGTCCTAGTTCTCACATTTATATTGCCAAGTGATTTGCAATTCATTTTCTGACATTTTTGGTTTACTTTGTTTTGGACTTGTGCTAAACAAAGCCTGCCAACAGCATTCCTCAGAAGGCTAATGAACTTGCTAGAATAGCAATCACTCTCTTAGAAACCTTTTGCGTAGTTTTAATTTGTATTGACTCTTTGAGAGATCCAGATAATTTAGCAAGTTTCGTGGCAGACATGAAGACAAATGCTCCTGCTGACTTTTACATTCAAAACAGCCATTAGAGCACATTTGTTCAGGGCTGGAAGGAGTGACCCAAATAGAACAGACTAAACAGACCTCTTTTCCAGTGGAACCACAGTTAAAAACTTTGGCACGAGTCCCAAAAGAGACTAAGACAATCACTGCATCATTTGTGCAACAGGGAGCTTTTCAGAAAGTTGAAATTCATATTGTATCTGTTGTCCTATCTGAAACCATCACGCTTTCCTTGGGTTTTTTTTCCTTTCTAAATGGATTAAAGTAATAGCATTAATTAAGCCAACAGAATTAATTTAAGCTAAACAATGTTATCTAATTAGATATAAATGGTACATAATATTACACAACAAGCTATCACGATGGTGTATTTTCCCAGTGACAGTTTAAATATTAATGCGCTAAACTTACCTGTCTGTTGAATATTTATTCTAAGGCATAAAGGTACTGAGAAGTGTAGCCTGTTACAGAAAATAATTAAGAAAAGGCAAACCTTATAACTGGAATTTACCAGTAAATCGAAAAGCAACAGGCCATTCATTCCCTGTGAATGAACCCAGTGACTGCCTTCCAA
The DNA here is from genome assembly GCA_013389945.1 of Fregata magnificens. Lineage (NCBI taxonomy): Eukaryota > Metazoa > Chordata > Aves > Suliformes > Fregatidae > Fregata > Fregata magnificens. The sequence continues at coordinate 238,496 of WAAD01034067.1, forward strand.
AGTTTAAACATACTATTGATTTCAGTACAGCCTGAAAATACAAGATGTTTTTAATAAACAATTTCTCATATTAGGCAACCCTTTGCTGCAGTTAGTGACCTTAGTATCACTCTTACTTTGTTCATTAATACATCAAGAGACATTAAACCACAAATCATGGTGCTCAAGCTGTATTCAGCATCTGTGAACACACAAGTTAGTCCCCTGTGGAGTTTTAGGAAAAAATGGCATGCCTATTCATAAATTATTTGACAAATAAATGGAATTAATGTGACATAAAAAAGGGAAAATCATATATAAGCAGTATCGAGCTACACATGTATGTCAGTCAGACTATTTGCTTGCTTATTACTAAGGAATGTAAGAGTAGTTCATGCTATTTAAGCAAGAAAAATGACTGTGACTTCCTTGTCATATGACTGAATACCTTCAACACATACACTAGTTTGTGTATTCAGATTGTATTCAGAGGCAACCAGATACACTGTAGTTAGTTTAGACCTGGAAGCACCCAAGAGCTTGGACTTCCAGGTGTGCCTGGATAAATCCACACAGAGATGTGCCCTACCAGGTGAACTTGCCAGCTTGGGTCCCTGCTAGCCCGGAGGTCTCCACGTATGCTCCATCCTATTGATGACAAAAGCCTGCAACTGGTCCTTAAAGGATTTAAAGAACTATGGTAGTGCATGGTAAAATGAAAATATGTAGTGTGTATGAATACTTGAACACACTTTTAATCTCAGAGAAGCTTATGAAGAAAGGAAACTTATAAAAGTGTTCAGTCTGGACTTCTGCTGATGATTTCCCTGCAATAAAAATATATCTTCTCTTTAAGTCTAAATGGGACAGAAGAGCATTGCTGATTTGGAAATTACAATGTTTTTCTTTAGCTTTCATTAGAGTTTCACGAACGCAGGAGAAACCAGTCTACTGAAAGTCTTCCCTGATATGTTTTGACTTCAGTTGACACAATCCTTCAGAATGGAGTTTTGGGGTGACTGCAGACAGGTCTCTGTGACATGAATACTTAGAAGGTTCTGCCCTGTTTGATCCTGAATATATGCTCCAAGTTCCTTCAGACATGTTTCTACCAAAAGTGTCGTGGTTTAACCCCAGCTGTCAACTAAGCCTCACACAGCCGCTCGCTCACTCCCCCCCAGTGGGGGTGAGAAAACTCGTGGGCTGAGATAAAGACAGTTTCATAGGTAAAGCAAAAGCTGCGCGCGCAAGCAAAGCAAAACAAGGAATTCATTCACTCCTTCCCATGGGCAGGCAGATGTTCAGCCATCGCCAGGGAAGCAGGGCTCCATCATGCATAACAGTTACTTGGGAAGACAAACACCATCACTCCGAATGTTCCCCCCTTCCTTCTTCTTCCCCCGGCTTTATATGCTGAGCATGACACCATATGGTGTGGAATATCCCTTTGGTCAGTCGGGGTCAGCTGTCCCAGCCGTGTCCCCTCCCAGCTTCTTGTGCACCTGGCAGAGCATGGGAAGCTGAAAAAGTCCCTGACTAGTGTAAGCACGACTTAGCAACAACTAAAACACCTCTGCATTTTCAACACTGTTGTTAGCACAAATCCAAAACCTAGTCCCATACTAGCTACTATGAAGAAAATTAACTCTATCCCAGCCAAAACCAGCACAAAAAGAAAGCAGGACAGGGCCTTGGCAGCATTTTAAGTTTCATAAGACATCCTATGTTATATATAAATGCACATATATATATCTGCATCCAAAGAAGAGCAACGAAGCTGGCGAAGGGCCTAGAGCACAAGCCTTATGAGGAGCGGCTGAGGGGACTGGGGCTGTTTAGTCTGGAGAAGAGGAGGCTGAGGGGAGACCTTATGGCTCTCTACAACCACCTGAAAGGAGGTTGCAGCCAGGTGGGGGTCAGTCTCTTCTCCCAAGTAACAAGCGATAGGATGAGAGGAAATGGCCTCAACTTGCACCAGGGGAGGTTTAGACTGGATATTAGGAAAAATTTCTTCACCAAAAGGATTGTCAAGCATTGGAACAGGCTGCCCAGGGAAGTGGTTGAGTCGCCATCCCTGGGGGTATTTAAATGACGTGTAGATGTGGTGCTCGGGGACACGGTTTAGTGGCGGACTTGGTAGTGCCAGGTTAACGGTTGGACTCGATGATCTTAAAGGTCTTTTCCAACCTAAATGATTCCGTGATTCTATGATTATATATATATATATTTACACATACAAATATATACATATCTAAAATCCAGAAATATATTTTAGAATAAATGTCTATATAGATATATAGAAATATGTAATATGACACAGACATGCACATACATTTTTATTTGACCTCAATAAATATATATCACTCTTCCAGATATTACACACATTTTTTCCATGTAAAATCAAATCCTTACTCTAACTAAACCTGTCTAAATCCCAGCAGGCACTTGTAGAAGTATGCTGTCTTTTCAGATAGAATAAATGTGCCATGTACTATTCACAAATAAACTACTGCTACCTGGATACATCACTATCAGAAACTAAGGTAAGGTATTTTAGAGTCAAACAGTGAAGTAAAATTTGGATACATGATGCTAATATCAAGGTTAACCTGTCATATCAAATACAGATACTTCAATATTAAGGAGCACCTTTCTTCTTGTCCTGAATAATAAATTAATATCAACATCTTTATGTGCTTTGTAATATATATTTCTATAAAACTGCCCTTCAAAATGGGTTCTTAAATCTATATGCTAGCATAAAATAAAGCTTTTCATATCATCTATTACCTTGTTTTGGGATAAAGAAAATTCACTCATGTATTTAAACTAAGATGATATTCGTGGACAACTTCTGCTGTATCAAAATGGGATAAGTGCACTGAAACGCTTTCAGGCAAGAAGCCAACAATCTCCATGTGCTATACAGAAGTGGCAGAGTGATTTTTTTAAGGCACACCTGCTTTAGATGAAAGAAATTGAATTCCAACTCCATAACTGTCAAGCGCCACCGCAAATAATAGAGCCTAAGCCGAATCATTTCAGCAATATAGCTATTTTCCTGTTGAAGCGATGGAGCAGAAGTCAGCCATAGCTAGATGATATCACTTTATGTGGATGCTTTGGAAACAGTTCCATTCATCATTTCACTGCTTAATCCCTTTCAAAAACATGTTCTTCATTCCCTGGTTAATAAAAAGTTTGGTTACCTAAGTCAAAATTGTGAAATAAATGTGGATTGTGATTTTGCTGTAATTACATAAAAATTCCAAAGAAAATACAGTAACTACAATAAATCATTTGAACACTTGCACATAATATTTCTTACATGACACCACATGCATGAGGCTGTTTCTTCTATAGTCCCTTAAGCAGCTGAATCCTCATTTCTTTTTTGCAGCTCCCAATAGGATGAAGATAACAGCATGACAATGAAGACAATCATTTGGGTATTGATAATCTGGCACTGAGCACGTTTTTCATTTGGGAAGATATAGTGTGAAGAAATTGCTAGTTCTCTCCCTTTTACCCTCATATAATCACACAGAAGAATATAAAAAAAAAAAAAAAACAACCAACCTTCTCATACCTCAATAAACCCACATTTACTTTCAAGCCTGTCTATGGCAAGGCTCAAATTCATGATCCGTGGCTGTAGTGACACCACCACAATGACTGCTCCTGACAACAAGAAGGTTTTAAAATGGTACAGACCATTTTATAAAGATTTTTAGTGCCATTAAAATTTGAAGGCACAGATAAATTTCCTCATTTCTTCCCATTTTTTTTTAACAGGTATGTTTACCCACAGTCTAGAGAAAAGTGAGTAAATAAGATCCTGCTTCTACTGGGAAATTTCAGTGACTACCAAGGGAAAGACCTCAGTAATGTTTCACTAACACTAGCTCCAGCCTGTAGTGTCTCTCCGCTAAGTAACTGCTAAAGCCAAATGCTTTCATTCTCGAAGTTGCTAACATGTCAGCATTTATTTGTGGAGGTATCAATGCAGTACCTGGTGAAATACTGGCTTTTAGTTGCCTCTACACTTGAGTTCTCCTTTGCCCTCTGTAATGGCTATACATTGCTCCCAGGTTGACATGCTAAGGACACATAAAACCCCATGTAGCCATACAGCCTTAATCCCTGGAAGCATTTTAGAAAACTAGCTTTGTAATCATACAATAGGGGCTTAGTGAAATACTGGAAACTCTAGGTGCTCTCAGAAATTTGCATCTTAAGCTGAAAATTCAGATTTACAGAAATCTACCATTGGCTCACCTACCAGTGGCCAAAAGACAAGCTGCGTGTTTCATCACAGGCAGCGGTACTGGCATAGGATGGGACGGAGCAGCGGCAGGAGCCCTGGGGGGAGGAGGAAGGAGTGTGAGGAAGGGAATAAGGAAACCAATTATAAGTTCACTTGGAAAAAAAGAGTTTTAAACTGTCACCTCGGACAACTCAAGTTCAGTAAGGTAAATCCCAAACCACGCTCTGGGCATTCACGCTCTCCTTTCATTTGTCTCATTGGAAGATTCAGAGCAACTATAGATCAAAATCTCGGTGCCTTGATGGAGGAAGACAGAAATTTTGACATTCCCTCACTCTTCCAGAAGCAACTTTGGGGAACAATGATACAAGTAAAGATTTTTTGATTGAACCTTCAGGGCTGCAACAGTAACTAGATGTAAGATTTGATCTGACCCTTACTGTCAATTTATAAGAATAAAAAATACTGACTGTGAGACCTTTGAATACTGCAAATTAAGTGTTTAAAAAAACTTGGAAAAACTGTCAGTACTACAACTCACAGAAACATTCCTCCTCCTTTTCACCCAGCTCCCAATAGTAGCATATTTTTCCCCACGTCTAACTAATATAGCAAAATGCTTTTAAATGTATCCATTCTGTTTTCCAATAAATCATTCTCTATTCTTTATTTCTGAAGTTTCACCTTTCATTTTGTGTTATAAACTGCTCCAATGTAAATAGTATCCCAAATGCAAAAGATGAAAAAAGCAAATTACACTTGCCACTCCTTGCAAGTTTCCTACAAATGCTTAGACAAAGGACCAGACTTCAGAAATACTTGCTACACTTTACTAATACATACTGATCTAGATCACAGTTAACAATGTTGATATGAAGTTTTTAGCATTTGCTTTAACAGTTCCAGGAAGACATTAATACTAAAACAGAATGTTGGCACCAGATGAGTATCTACACGATTAAATTTAGGGTGGCAATTATGCCTTTCTTGAAGGCCAGCCCTAATCAATAAAAAAGATTTCTATTACCTTGCCTCCATAATGTCTACAAGAGACAGTGCTAATGAACAAAACCCCTTGCCAAGATTGGATTTGAAAACCTAAACCAGCTTTCAACGCCTTGCAGCTTCTCACTGTGTTTCTAGAAGTGATTATTTGAGACAGTATACATCCCCATCTATTTTTAGACAATTAGAAAGTTATTTTGCATCCTTGAGGATAGTTCATGTGTGGTTATAAAACAGAAACAATTGCTAATAAATAGGTATGCTCAGGTTCCAGTATTTGATATCGAACTATAGGTAACCTATAGTTACTGTAGTTTCACAGATCATGTCAGGGTAACACTTCTTTTCTTGAGGATGAATTTGACACTGTTCCTTTTCTCCCAGCCACTTCAGCGCTTAACTGATTTTCTTCCTTTGATTGTTCAATATACTTTGCTGAAAAGTCACTAGATGTGGTAATGACTATATGCTCAGCTTGTGTTTTAAACAAGATATAGAATAAGGTAAGAGAAAAATTATTCTCTAGAATTTCATAGGTGTTTTCCACCTTGTTGAAAAATACCCAGTCGGGACTTTTTCTTGCAAATACAAGGTCTTAGTTTTGTAAATCTTGTCTTATAAGCCACTTCTTGTTATTTGTCCAGAAAAACTGCAGGACAAGGCAGGAGTCAGCCTTACTAGCTGCACTCTACCAAAAAAATGTACCAGCTCTGCATAGTTACTTGAAGTGGTAAGTTATCTAGTTCTAACTTCTAATTGTCATTATGACTTCCAAAACTCTTTGTTTGCTGAAGACTTATTTCAAAATCCTATTAAAACCCCAAATAAATTGGGCACAATATATCATGATCTCTTCTTATGGGAATAGCAAACAGAACCATTAGGCAGAAGGGGGAGTGTTTTGGTTTTTTGCTTGATGTAAACCTTTTTAAGAGTACAATCATTGCCAGATTTAACTTACCCATAGCTTATAAAATTCATTCACGTGGATGCTTAAACATTAAGTTCCTGGCTGTATTCTTTTTGAAATTTCATTGGTTTTGTGTTGTTTTCAAGAGAAAAGATGACACTAACACTTTTTCTGCCTAGAAAGCAGGAGACTGCAGTAAGTAGGAAGGAGTTAATTTTTGTGCCTACTCTCTGTACCATTATTAACTTTTGCCAAAAAGATGGGGCAGGTCACATGCTTCATTGCACATATTTATGTATGCACATATATGTGTATCTCCATAGTACGTTAGCTGAAAATCTCCTAGAAATTGCTATGAAGCAAAGAAAATGCTTTTAATGGAAAAACAGCCATGCTATTCAGTGTTCCAGCAGGAAAAATACCATTTTCTTTTCATTTAAAAAGGGCTTTTTTCTCTCATGTTAGGAAGCGCAATGTAAGTAGAAAGAAGTGCATGTACTCCCTGCAGAATGGGTAGTTAGATACAACATCTTAACTCTTTTTAGAATGAGCAGAGTTTTGCTCCAGAAATGTGCTGCTTTCGGGGGCCTGCAGATGTCATTCCTTGGTTTATCCATAAACAAGTACAGCAGCAGCGCAACAGCAGAAGCCACTAATCCTGTCCTAGGGAGACCACCCATAGGGGAGAGAAGCATGATCTGGTCTCTATATGTATTTAACGCTCAGCCTTCCTGCCAGAAAACCCTGTTCCGCACGGGTCACTGAAAAAACAGCAGATGATGCATTGAAATGAGTACATTTGGGGGCTCAATTCAAGCTAATAACACATTGAGAGGGTCTGCCAACTCATATATCATGTTCCAAATGAAAAAGACTCCATATACATAAATAAACACACATAGAATTATGCATAAAAATATTTTCACTTTAAATTATTTAACTACAAAAGCTGTAGAGCATGTGGGCCTAATACTACATCTTTATGCTCAATTAATTTTTTAACATTAATATCAATTGGAGAAGGAGCAGGACATACCAGAATATATGCGGTATGCATAACAATATATACCTCTAAGATTACCATTTATACTTCGGCAAACTAATTCATACTCAGGAGCTCAGGATAGGAGCTACCACATCCAAAATTAACGTTCATTATTCAGAACAAGTTTTCATTGTGCTTGAGAACGGGAGCTCTGGATGGATCCTCTGGGCACCCACAAGGCAGGTGTAGCAAGGAAGGTCTCAGCCTTACAGGACGCAGACAGGCATTACTCTCTTCTGTATTACTTCCTATTTGGATCAGCTGAGATTTGGGAGACTTGACATTAGCCAGTTTCCCCTAGGAAGAGGAACATGTGGATGCACTGTGCGATTTGTCTGTATGAGCTCCGAGCCCTGCACTGTGAACAGAGGCGGGTAAGCAGCCGCACAGGAGCTCCTCCTGCAGAGGTGAAGTCAGGCTCCTGCGGCACAGCCCATGCCTGTCTTCTCTTGGTGCCTGCCTCCCTGATCCAAGAGGATGTGTTCTTCCTCTGTGCTCCTAAACTAAGACACAAATCATCCAGAGATGCCTTTCTTTTCTGCCTCTGCCTGAGTCACAGGCAACTCAGTTCCAAATTAGACATGTTAGTTGAGCTCTTCAGAGTTCAAAGAATTACTTCCTTCTCTCTCTCTTCTGTGCCAGAGCCAGTTCTGTTATTACCTTCCCATTTGATAGATAACACCTCCCCAAACTCTGCAGTTAACCTGGCATGGAGAAGCCCCTCTATCAAAACTGATCAAAAAACGGAAAGTGCTTCCGAGGAAAAACCCTAACTAGACAAATTCTCAGTCTGAACCAGTAAGAGCTTTTATCCTAATGATCATAATTTTGTCAAAAATTTTTGTACTAACTTTACTCTTAAAGTTTTACTCTTCTGTCATGATAGTGTTCCTGATGGGATCAGCCAAATTCCCAGCTGATTTCTTTGACACCTGGTTAAGACTTTTTTTCACCCTGTTTAGAAGTAATTTCAATCTAGATATGTAACTTGCTGGCATTTGTACTGCAACAGGAAGATGGGAATAACTTGTGATAAGTTTACTGAGACAATACAGAGGCTTTTAATCAGTTTGCCTTAGAGCCATGGGAAGAAAGAAACATACTCCTGGTCTACTCTTAAGTCCCCCCCTTTTTCCTTTCTTTTTTTCCCCAAAGCAGCTTTCGGCATGCATTACCCATGACTGATTTATTAGCTTGTTAGTGCTCTCAGAGTCCATGTCAGGTATAAGACAGATTTTTCATAAGGGTGCAGCAAAACTAGATTACCTTATTCAAAAGCCAAGCTTCTGATAGTCAACAAAGAGTTTGTTACTAACATGGATGTCTCAGAGAAAGAAGATCCAAGTCTTTGTGATCATCAAGCCTGTTTATTTCACATTTTAACTACGTCTGGGGTACCGAAAAAAGATTTCAATGGGCACAAAATGAAGCAGTCTATCTGTTTAATACCACAAGCCACTATCAACCTAATACGTTCATTTGCCCTTTAATACAGAGCCAATTTCAAAATCTTTCTCCTGCTATTAAAACACTTTTAGAAGCTTATGCCCTTATAAACCAAGCAATCATTTTCCCCTCGACAGCTACGACCTACCATCACTTTACAAGACCAAATTACTGAAGATGACTGGAGGTTCATGAAGGCAAGTGACATGAAGAAACGGCAGAGATTTCCTGCAGGAGATAAAAATGACCAAAGCACTATTCACACACAAAATGAAGTTCAAACCTGGCTTTATTCTCTATTTCTTTATACATAACAAGAACTATTTTTGCAACTTCTACTTGAAAACATCAGAGAATAGAGATACAAGTCAAGACATAAGCAATGAGCTAAACAGAATTGTTTTAAAGACCATAGCTAGGAAGATCAACATGGAAAACCATCGGTTATTGAAATTATGCATGGTTCAGGCTATTGTGAAATAAAACAATGTAATAAATAGAGTGGTATCTGAACACGGCAAAAGCACAGAGATTAATACTGACATAGGTTATACAGATACTACAAAGTAAGCCCAGAACATTGATTCCCCTTTCCTTAAAAAAACAGAATAGGAGGAGAGGAGTGAATCAAAAATCAACAAAAGAAAGCCAGGCTCAGTCTCAAGGCAGCAAAAGCTGGGAGTGAATTTTTGAGTCACAAGGTCTAAAAAAAAATCAGAAATGAACCTGAGCAAGGTTACAGCAGCAGTAGAAAGGAGCTGGGGGAGAGGGGCGGATAGGATCTAAATTAGTAGCTATTACACTAGAGACTGCCTGGATTAAAAAAGAAAGAAAAAGAAAGTTTACATAAAATAATAGGAAATTATTATGAACCTATAAAGTGGATTACAGTCTAAACCAGAAAATGTTTACGCGTGACAGAAATCTCTTTAAAAGTTTAAAATATTGATCATGAAGGGGCTGCATATATGCTGGTCTTAAACTGAGGGAATCTATCAGTGGAAATGCTTATAAAATCTGTATACTCACGGTACCTGTTGTGTTTTTAAATAATTGAGAGAATCGAACTCAAACCCAGTGAGTTAACTTGATATAATTGATCTGTAGATGCTAAACACATGGTTGTGCAGGAAGTACACAAATCTACTGTTCATGCCTTTACTTTTGGAATGTTACTGGTTAGGCAGAAGAGAACTGCACTTGTATAAACCAAGGTTTCAACACAAAAAGAAACTAGTACTGAAAAGGGCCTTGAGGGGACGTTAAATTGTTCTTCCACCTCAAGCATTCCTGGAACCATTCACAAAGCAGAATGTACTGGAATAAGGAAAATGGATTTTCTACTGACCTGTGACAGGCCAGTCATCACAACAGAAAGTGATGGGATTTGAACAGGGGCTTGAACCCAATTTTTCAAAGTCCGAGTCCTGAGCTGTGTATTATATGAATAAACAATTTCTTACAGTCTCTATATAAGAACTGGACAAATGAAACACATGTGAAATAATTAAGAAATCACATGAAACAAGGCAAGGGACCTTCCACAGGTCTGACAAGATGCTTCTGCCAGATCCAGCCACCTCTCCACTGCCAATGGGCATGAGCCAACTGAGATCCTCCAAGAGACCAAGGAGGAGGCAGATGGGAAGGCCTCCACGGCCTGAGTGGTCAGATGGAAGAGAAGCAATTTCCAGTGAGGTCAAGAGGAGAGCAGAGGCAGCAACAGCTACACTTACACAGCATTCTGGAGCCTGTGGTTTTCTAGCAGCCCATTCTACCAAGTCAGACCAAGCCTATTCCAACACAACCTTAGGGCCAAGAGCTGAATACAAAATTCCGGAGTCCTAGAGCGATGTTCTTACAACAAGGCCATCTTTCTTTTCTAAAGACACAGATTTTAGTGTCATCTTGCTATATTAAAAAAAAAGAGCCTATTACATCAAATAAGTAATATTGAACACTACCCAAAAGTCTTAACTCTTTCAAAGGCTGCATGACTGTCTTACGGTCACAGGGCACCACAAGGGCAAGCTAAAACTCAGACAAACCAAACTTCAAGGCAAGTGTTTCTAAGGCCATGCTGCCACTGTTTAGTCCACAGTTCAGCTGAAACAAACTTCAGAAAGCAAAGTTCAAGCTATTTTAAACCCATTTTAATACTTTAGTTATAGTATAAGAACCTAAACACACTTGTCCACTCATCCCAGTTAATAAGCAATCTGAGAACTAATAAATATTTCATAGATGTGTGAGAAATTGTCCCTGTGCTTAAAGGGAAAAGTTTTGTGCCAGCAGTCTGGCGCTGCCAACCACTTTTAATGTTTGTGTGGTGTTTTGTGTCCATGAAAAGAAATATTAACCTGCATTTTTAATACTGAACTGACAACTACTGTACTGCAATCTGTTACTGCCTCAGAGCACTGGAGGGTGTTTTGCCTAGATGCTGTAGGCTAAGTCCTGTCCTTGGGTGCATGGGTACAGCAAGATGCATCTGTATACTTGAGGGCTAAATTTAGATGAAGGAGAAAAGGCCACGTGAGATACAGAGTTCCACTTTGGATCATTTCATACTTGGATTTGTAGTCAGCAGCTTTAAATTTTCCTAGTTAAGGGAGGGCACCTGCAATACACTCAATTTTATGCAAGTTAGGTGTGCTCACAGATTCGTAGTATGCTGCTGAAGTAACTCCAATCTGAGTGAAGTTTGTACAAAATTACTAACAGAAATGTGGGGGGAAAACCTTAAAACAACAGCAAAGCAAATGAAGCAGGAGTTCAGAAACTTTTCTGGCTAATTTTGAGCTCAAGCTTTCTCCAGATCAAACGGTCTCACAGTCCTTATACACACAAAGGAAGATGCCTGAAGGAAAGCAGAATCCCCTCTGACTCCACAGCTGTACAGAGAAGTGTACGCTTTGCCTGCCCTGCTGAAGCCAGGCCAAAGTACTTCCAGCTCCTCGCTTTCCTGCAGCTCCCTATAGCCCCTCCCCATGCTTTTCAACACCACCTTATCTATGCTGGCGTTTCAGTTACAGATGCTCTTGCCCATATATCCCGTAGCCAAGGTGAATCACATCAAGCAAACGTTCAGTGTGCATCAGTTGACCTACCTAAAAACCGTCTGCATTTCTCCCCTGGGCTCCCTAGACAGCAAGCACGCAGGTAACAGGAACTATTCAGTATACCAACTCAAGAGCTTAAGTGAACCCTTACTCAAGCAAGTGAACCCTCACAAAAGAGAGAATTTCTTTGATTTCAAAAGATCATATTTTTTTATAAAGCCACAGAATTGAAGTTTGGAGAAAAGAAGAGCTTGCAAATATGTTCTAGGCTGTGGATTTATCAGTCTGTAATAGCAAAACAAAAGCCCTGAAATTATTTGCAAATTAGAAAGATGTCTACTAGGCATCGGGATTTGAGGCCAGCACTTAGTGCATTTTTACTGAAAAGCATAGTGTCATTATTGAATATGCCATACAAACTAAGCAGAGATTACTTTACGTTAACAAAATTACAGCAAGAGTTATCGAAGACAAAAGCTAAAACATTATTAAATAATATAGTTCCATTAAAAATTATAAAATGGTTGTTTACTTCTCTTTGATAGAAGTAACTACTGGAGAACACAAATCCAACTGGACATTTATTGGGCACAATGCATTTACTTTTTAATAAGTAGTTTATAGGTAAAATAATGTATAACTCAAAGAGACACAATCAGACCAAGCATGGCCTTTAGATTTTCCAAAATTTAATTTAATATTATTGTATGTTGTATCATTATTTTATAAAATTACCACCAAGACAATGGAAATATTTACATTTTATTTTTCTAATTGTCTAAACAATTTGTAGTGAAGAAAACATGCCAGCTCAGAGCACCAAAACTTGGAATGGACTTGGATCAAAATATATAAGAAAAAGGAAAGAAAAATTATTTTATTATACACTCCATCTTCAACATGAGATAAAATAAATAAATTTTCCACGCAATAAGAGATTTCAAAATGTAAAGCCTTACACGGTATATGGGTAAAATGACTCATTTCCTATTTTTGTACTATTTTTATTATCACTAAATACACCTTGATTCCTATCACCTCCCTTTTATACACTGCTCATATCAGCAGAGAAGAGGTAATAAAAGTCTGGTTTTGAGCTGAAGAAGGGATTAACAGTTAAAACTGGGGTTTACCAACCCTTCATAACCAAGTGAGGCATTATACAGAAAAGCCCTTCAGCTTGCACCAGCCTTTCTTGGTCATTTTAAGACCTACCATACCTTCTCTTCTTTAGTCTCTGTTTCTCCCAGTTTTTACTGCCCTGTCTCGTTTCCTCACTGCTAATCATTCTCACTGCTGTCCTCTGCACTTCTGTAATGGTCAAGACCTTTCCTAATGTCCAGTTTCCCTGAGTGCAGTACTTAAGCTGAGGCCTTTTGGTGCCAGGCAACATTAGTACTAATGCAATACTTTATACATCCCCAAATGCTTTTTTACTTCTTCACCGTCGCAGGACACTATTGACTCATATTTTGTCTGTGATCCACTATAATCCTCTATATGCTTTTTTACAGAAATGCCATCTACCCATCTGGTACTCAGGCTGCTAATTATTCCTGCTGAGTGTGGTATGTTGTACTTTCCATGGTGGCCCAGCATCCTATTTTTTCAGACAACTGCTCCAATTTATTAAACTAATTTTGAATCCTAACCCTACCTTGCAGTTTACTTGCAGCCCAGTGCAGCTCTGTATTACCTGCACATTTCGTAGGCAGGGTCTCTGTTCAACTATCCCAGTCCCTAGCAAAAATAGACTGTCACCAAACACAGGGCAGACCCAATGGAGCCTCACTAGCAAAATGTGTCCACAGAGATACTGTCAACCATCAGTAACTCCTCAGATTTGCTCCCTCCTCTCCCCACAGCGAACGCATCTGGACCAGGTGTCCTCGGCTTACTTACGAAAAAAGTTCTGAAACAGTTGCAAAAGACAATGAAGTTAAGACACATACTGATTTCCACAGAAAAGGTTTGGTTTGACATGATTTTTTCTTAATAAATTCATGTTGACTATTATTAATTTCCTCGTTAGTAACCAGGCTACATACGTACGGAGACAAAATCCTCTATCATCCACCTGCTTCTCCTTTTTCCCTTCCTTTCTTTAAGAAGATCCCATTGCAAATCAAAGCCCTAGAGCCAGATGATATTCTTTGCTCCTTATCTTTGATTTCAAAATGGAAGTATGATGGATATTCTGATAGAAATGAGAGTAGACACATTAGTCCATAATAATCCTGTGCTCTCAAATAACTTAAGGCACCAGTTCAGCTTCACTCATTCAGCAACACAAGACATTATTTATTGGCTGTTAAAGAAAAATATGGCAGTTCTCCATGGCAAATTCATCCTTGTTTTGAAACATATGTTATCAGTGCTCAGAAGGGAACTGTAAGTATAGATTTTAAAAATCATCTTGCAAAAACATTATCTCTGAAAAACTGAAACCAAAGCTGCCGGAATGCGGTTTGATACCATATTGTTGATAATGTCTGGAGATGTCACAGTAGCACATTTTCCATATTTCCAACATAATTTCTAAAACACAACTGAAAGCACAGAAAGGTGCTGTGCTCACAACATTGATGGCAGGTGCTGGAGGAAAGGCGGTGCTCACTTGGGCTGCCCTCCTTCCAGGCGTCCCCTGCCACAGGCTTAAACCGCAAACACACAGCACAGGCTTGGGGCATGCGGGACAGCACGCCGCTTGAAATTGGAGCATTTTTAATCCTCCAGACACCATAATAGAGGTCAAATACCATTTACAGTGTTTAATATTTTATTTTTAGGAAGACTGATGACATTATAGCTCATTGGATATTTATGAAGAGACTGAGTAGTCTCATTTTCATGGGTAGCAGGCGCTGTGGACAGAAATGTTCACACAACACCCAGCTGTTGATGAGCTGCATTGGGAATTTTTTGCTATCCTACCCAACATCGACATTTTTTAAACTGTCAAGCCTTATTTTCAGCAAAGCAGCCTGTTTTGTTCGTGTTTCCATACAGCAGAAGGCATACCGAGGGAACAGACACAGGCAGGGAGCATTCAGTACCGCAGGTTCATTAAGTCATTGCAGCACAACTTAATTTGGCTGTAGGACATTATTTTCCATGGAAACTCTGGTTTGTGCTAACGTGACTCTATAGGAGGTCTAATCGGAAATGTCTGATACGCTTAGGGGGAGCAGACAGAGGAGCGCCTCATGGCACCCTGCAGGCCCTCGGCTGCTGGAACTGGGGCTTGCGGGAGCAGATATGTCTATGGGTTTGTATCCAGCTTCCCAAAACCCTCCAGCTTTGGAACCCCTCAAGCTCCCGGGACACAGCTGCAGGAGCTGGAAAGGCAAACTGTGCCTGCTAAGGGCTGGGATGCAGGATGGCCCACAGCGCTGTGCAAGAGCACCGCTCAGATCTCTCTTCACAGCTGGAATAACCTGATGAGTTATTTTGTCCCTGGCTTGTCTAGACTGGCCAAAGCCATGTCCGCAAAGCTGCTCTGGATGCCAGGGAAGAGCCCCGCAGGCAGCAGGTACCGCAAGCCCTTCCTCCCCACCGTGGGTACCGACACCATGGGACTGCCAGATAACATAACCACTTCTGCAATGCCAAGAGGAGAATCAGGATTGCAAGTGCAATAGTCTATAACAACACCTACTAACACAACGCTTACAGTTCATTTTTCTCCTAAAAACAGGCCATTTATCTTTTAAAAGTTTCTACGTCAGGCTGTCAGTGTCAGATAATGCCAGACTGATACTTATCCTGTAAACCTTAACAGCAGCCTCATAAATGGAGTGATATGGGCTTTAATTACAAGAACACACTTTTCCATAGGATCCCTGCTTCAGCTGGTGCACTGTATGGACATAGGAAGGGGCCAGAGTCAGATCGCACGCAGTCTGCCATAAATCTGGCATTTCTTACCTCTGAGCAGAGAGCAGATTTCCTCTTCTTCACTCAGGCACCTTCCTTGATTAAATTCTGATTGATAGCTAAAAAAATGGTACTAACTCTGCCTGCAAGATGAGAAAAGATTGTGGAAATAACCTCTGCTGGAGATACTAGGGGATGAGAGCGAGATATAGATAAAGAAGTAAATAAGGAAGAGGTGAGGAACGTTACAAACTTCAGTGCCTGCCGGCTTCACTTAAAAATATATAAATAAAATGTAGAGTTCTGATAATCAGAACGGAGTAATAAAGTATTATCTGCTAATCTTTTGAATTTTAAGTGCAGCTGTCGGCTCCACAGAAGCAGGGCTTGTTACCTTTTAATGTCCCTTAGAGACCTTCTGCTGTCTTGACTACTTTCTATCACATTATATCACAAGTACAGTTTTCCAATTAGTTGGGATACTTCACAGAAGTTTTTCCCCTCAAAAAAGTCAATTTTACAAGCAAGAAAAGCTTTAAAAGTGAGGTGGTGTTTTACCAGCTTAGTACATCATTTTCATTAACTGAACTTCATCCATTATGTTATGTGAAAGGAAACAGTTAAACATAGATAGACTGATACAAAATTTATTGAATTTAATTTCTAGAGCTATGCTGCTTAAAATCTGATTATTTTCTAGTAGCTGAACAACCTTGTTTTAAAAGTAAAAGATTATATTGAAGGTAAATACTATTGTCACTGTTAATATGGTAGAATGACATTCAGTATTCATCTCGCATGACATGCACATCACAATAATGAATAATTGTTCAATTTACTGATTAGATTCACATTAAAATACTTCCTCGTATTTCTAAATTGTTTAATCTAGGTTGTACAATCTATTTTGGAGTTTTTATCATTAATAAATGCAAAGTTGACCTGTAACAAAGCACCGCTTTCAAGTTTAAAAACAAGAATTTAACGTTAAGGAGAGTGGTCTAAATATCTGATATTTCAGGTGGTGACCTACCAAAAAGTATTATTGTTTATTTTTTCTCATAATTTTACTTTGTTTCAAATGAATGAAAGACAGTCATGGCATTTTTAATTCTACTTTAGGTGACATTTACAAAGATAATGAGACAATACATCTTTTAACTTATTACAGTAGTTAGCACACTTGCTTTCTACCTGAGCTGAAGAAAAGAGTTATCAATAAACCTTGAGTTCATTTTAGCTTAGTGTGGTTTTATGTCTAATACAACCTATTAACAGAAAAAGAAAAAAGAAGATACCACTGAGGTGTAAAATTCACTACTCCTTCAGAACTTCTTCACCTGGAAGTTGGCATCTAGCATCAATGCTAAAATAAAACAGTATAATGCAGTAATAGTCTGAAATACTGCAAAGTCCATGTAATAAAGCTTACTGTTACCACGAAGTATTATAGAGTTTTAACCTCTAAGACAGCAAGAGGCAGGAGAAAAAAAAGTTATACGTTTTTTTCTCAAAAATTTCCCATCTTTGTGAACATTGGTTTAGCTCCACTGGTCTGTAGCAAATGGAAGTCTGCAACTTCACAGAGCTCCACTAAAATGCATAATATTCAATTTCTCCCTTTCTGAAACTCTCTGTCCATTATCATGTAGGACTTCACCCAGTTCTGAAACTATGTATTTAACATACAGAACAGGCACACATTGAACACAGGTACAGGCTTATGACAAACAATTCTGGCAAAAATGTGTTAAAAGCATTATGTGATCTGCTAGTGTCTCCATTATTAATATACACCACAGCTATAAGATGCATGCCTATTTATCCCTGCCTCTCTGATTTTAATATAAATGTTCTGACCTCAGATAAATAAACAAATGTAACTAAACTTTACTAGTTTTTTTTATTTTATTATGAAATCTAAGGCTTTTTTTAAAGATAAACAGACTATGAAAATATACTATAGCTACTGCACTTTAAAACGATATAGGTTATGACACATTCTCCAACCATTCTGGGGAAAGCAGTAACAATTATGAACAAGCCCCTTAAGGTTATAAATGGATTTTCCATAAACCATCTTAACTTTTGGGCTATTATATTAATTTCCTTCTTACTGCCTCCACTAACTTTACCAATAACATCTTTTTAGCCTTCTTGTGCAACCAGCTAAGTATTATTCCATGTAGCTGAATATTTATTTATTTTTGAGAGATCATGCTCAAGGCTCAGCTGAAGGAACCTGCCTCTTGGGAAATACCCTTTTAAGTGTGATGCGTTCTTCTACTTGGCCTTCTATAGAGAGATTTTTATGCAGTAGTAGTCTTCTGACAACACCTTGCTTGCACCAAGGGGCAGAAAGTGGTCAGTCTATTGACATATAAGTTGTTCTCCTGCCAGGTTTCCCCCCAACTTCTTTTTTTTTTTTTTTTTTTAAGATTAGCACCCACTCTGACTTCTTCCATTTGCCAATATACATGGCTGGGTAGCGTTTACTATAGGAGGGAGCAGAACAGTGTAGGAAGGAGTTAACAGTATATGTCATCTTGGAAGACCCTGCCAGTCTCCCATTTCCACAGGGCTGACTCAGAAAGACTGTGGTAGGACTCTGTGAGACTGAGTTTAGGACTAGAGGAAAGAAAACATCAATTTTAATCCTAAATCTGCCACAAATTTACCACAGACCTTCAGCAAAGGCATTAAAATATTCTATACTTCAATAACCTCCATTATTAAGATGTATAAAGAGCTTTCCTTGTTTTGAAAATCTTTCCTTTAAAAGCATAACCTCATGAAAAGGATTAATGGAGAATAAATCCCTTATGGTCCGCCAGCCCTCTAGGCATGTTTCACCATTACCTACTGCAACAGTACCTCCAGAAGCATCACACACACATAAGGATTAGCAGTGAACCAGGCCAGTTATAGGCATGTCTGCCTCCCTGTATTTCTTACGCGTTCTTCACCATCACAGTGTTTGCATCATCCACGTCTCAGTGACGCATCATGCCTCGTGAATTAAATAGCTATGAACCCCTTTGCCTTCAGATCACATATGGAGCAGAATCCTGATTTTGATCTGAATTTGAGTTTTGCTATGAGTGAAAATTCATCCTTGGCACATGATAATCCAGTCTGGCAACAGTTCTCTTCCCTGCTATTTTTGATGGTCTTCCAGCAAAACAACTAACATCTGTAGCCTGGAATAAACTTTGAGATTGTCCAAATTATTGTTTACCAATATGTGAGCTGCCATGAAATAACCAGCAAACAAAAGCTCTGGCATGAATATAACGTGTGCAAGAAGAACCCAGGAAAGAAGAGGTCCTTCCTTATTGCTTCAGCCCATCTCCCTATCATTTGCAATGATAAGGACAAAGGAGGTGGACATACAAAACCAGAGGTGTGGGAAGGGAACGGAAGAGGCCCGGCAAGGAGATGGGTAAGGACAAGTTGACTCTGGTGACATCAGGACGGGGAGGAAAGAAGGGAAAAACAAGGAAAAGCAGCAGTTGCAAAGATCACCCAAGAGGCATGAAATTATTTCTATATAATTGCAGCTTCCCTCCTCTGATAAGCTGAGTCCTTGCGTGAGTTTCCTCAAAAGCTCACATCCAATCGGTACGCATGAAATTAGCACATCATTACCCATGCTTTTTTTAGGGAAATGAGCTCAATAGAACTAAAATTCAGGTCTGACTGAGACTAAATTCGTGCTGAATTTTGACTCATTTCAAACAACTGGCACCCATCGTAGATGAGCCATGAGTTCCTGGAAGATCGGCTGCGATTTGCGCCCTGCTGCAATTTTCACTGAAGTGATGTGAATTTTGGTGAATATTTCCACAGCATGTGCCAAGCCTCAGAGGAGACTAAGCTTCAAGGGAGGAAGAAGAAAGCTTAATTAAAAGCAAACTAAAATCATTGCACTGAATCCTTTGAGAGATTTTCACCTAGTTCTCTGTTTTTAAATACTGCTGTAGCAGGACTCGCTGCAAGCAAAGTAACTATAAAACTTTTTGCAAAACTTTTTTTGTCCGGAATTATGACAGACTGTTTCACAGCAGATTATAGACAAAACGCATCACATAAGAAAGACAATATCAGGCAGGAATCATGCTGCTTACCAAGATCAAGTTCACAAAACAATAAATTCAATATGGCTAAATTGTCAGGGAGGATTCTGAGACTGAAGAATTTAACTTGACTCCATAAAGGTCCAAAGAAACAGGGAGGAAAGTAAAAAGAAGACAATTTTCTTCCTGCTCATTTTATAGATCCTGTAAAAACATTGGATAAGACAGGCTGTCACCTTCCAAAAATAACTGGTCTGTATTGTGCAAGCATTCTCCAGTTGCTATTTCAGACTTTTGCCCACAATGGTACAAGAAATCCCACCAGAAAGCAGCAGCCTAAAGCCTGAAGCTAAAAACTGATTAATCGATCGAAGAGGCCTTTTTCTTCTCTGTCTAGATAAGGGAGCCAGTGCCCAGCCATATATTCCACTTTGCAGTGGAGTGTTATAAACTCATGCTCCTGGGAAGGCGAGTGGCAAGGGAACAGGAATGACGATTGCCTGGCCCCAGGGAACCACAGACTCCATGCTGCATGGTTGTGCCTCAGCTCCTTATTGATTTCTCTGCTTACTGATCAGTCAGAAAACCAGTTAAGTCATTATAAACATGTTTTTCATACTACTGGGAGAGATGCTTCTCCACTACATTGTGCAGTTGTAAACTCTGTTTAATACGTTAAATTCCCAAGCTAAATTGCATTGGTAATTTTATCTCCTTACTTTCCTGACCTTCATAGGTTTAAAAATCAGATCCTTAATCTTGCATTAATGGCAGGAGTTTTATTGCACAAAATTACACATTTGAAGCCATTATTATAACCTCTGCTCCTAGGTATAAAAGGCTGAGAGGCATTCAAATACATGCCAGGAAAATGACTGGTAAGGAAGAAGAGGAAACCTTTCTGGCACCACCTTTTCCTTTTTCTTTTCTTTTTTTTTCTTTAACTCTGTTATTAAACTTAGCTCTCCCAGTTACTACACTGAAAGCTCTCAACCCTAACAAAATTAGATGGATATTCCTAAGGTTTTTAAGAGTGACGGGTGCAATCTTAATTGTGGAATTGGATTTCAGGAGTTAGGCCTTGTCTTCACAAGGAAAAGTTTTGGTGTTTGCCAATTACATGTAAAATTCTAGTAAAGGCAAAATTAGTGTCATCCTACAAACTGAGTTAAAGAAGAACCTAATCATAAAACCTCATTTTCCAGGCATTATCTTCAACTGTCCACATGCTCACAAAAAATCTTCTCACTCAAGCTTTGTACTGTTTAAAATCCAGGTTGCTGGAGGCGTAGGGTATAGCTTGCAAACTCCTCCCGGGCTGCATTTGTTAGGGGTGCAACGAAAACACACTCATGCTCAGCCTGCTATCTCATGCCTGTTTTCCGTAGGATTTCACTTTGCATTAAACCTATGGAAATGCTCATGATGAACCACCATTGCCATGCTGCTGTGCAGGTATAGTTTGCGGGCCAGGCCTGACAGCCAGTCACACGTCTCAGGAATTGAATCTATTTTTGCATAAACGGTCCCTTAATTTTTTGTTTTATCTCAAATAAGCACTTCGGTTGCAGAATTTCAATTTCCAGGTCTTTGGAGCGAAGTAGACTGACTCTAACTGGAAAGGCCGTGTGCCCAGTAATGTTATTCTTCTGTTGCATAAACTACCACTTGTGATTCAGCGTTACCCACTATGTCTGTAATTTTGCATTCAGGTGGAGCAATCCAGTAGTTACCAGACCTTATCAATATGCAATAAAAAGGTAGCAGCTCTTGTTCATGCTATCACTGGGAATGCCAGATGGCCTTTTCTGGCTCATGACCCAAATAGATTGCTGGTTATGTTGTTAGTTTACTTCAAATGTCTATTTGCTTTAATTGTCACAGTGCTATGTTTTCTAATGATATTTCTTGAAAAAAACCATGAATTTATTCTTTTTGCTAGCCATTTCTCTCTTAAAATATGATATTAAGTATAAACCAAGGTTATACTAGCAGGATGGAAGTTATATATTTTTAAAAGAAAAAAACCAACAAAAACTTGGAAAAACAAAACCTTCAAATTTCATTGTATCCATAGGTCTTTATGGTTCATCTTAGATTTACTAGTATCCTGTGGAGACCTTTTAAATGCAGTAAAATGTCTGCCCCAGGTAAAATTGCCAGCACTTTAGAACAAAGGTTTTCTAAGTGGTGGTTTATAATGCATGTGAGATTTGAAAAGTACATTTTTTCTTGTCTTGAAGATAAGTCTTATTAAGATGGCATACCACCTTGGAGGCAATAATGGGTTTTTTCCATACTTCAAGTTTGTAGTAATACTATTTCTTGTAAGAAAGGCAAAAAGGGTTTTTTTATCCTAGATGAGGTGGATGCTTTCTGACCCAATATTGTTACAGTAAGATACAGATTTAAGAGAACTCTTGATCTTCTAAGCACAGAAATCACCACTGCCAATATAAATCACCAATATTCAATCTATAGCTAGACTTAAATCTTCCATTTTTTATCCTGTGTTTCCTTCACATCTTCACAAGTAAAGCTAATCGGGGCATATAGTGCAATTTTAAAATAAAATATATTCTAGAGATGACAAAAACCTATTATGTCAGCTAATCCAAATCAGGATTTTAAGTATACTTCTAAGTAAGTATATTTTCTAAATGCTTTCAGGAATCAGATTTCAGGACTCACCTTGCACCTCTGAACCTTGCTAGTCTTTCTAGGCCACAGCCCAGCTATTACCCCACCACCCCACCAAAAAACTGGGCTTCAGAACAGTGTTTTACAGACATCAGGCTTTGAAAGTGCAGGCACTGTCATTCTGTTAGCCTGTACTTCATCTAGTTGACTTGCCAAACTGAATTACAGCATTTTAAATATGCAGATTGTGCTGAAATGTTCTATTGTATGACACTGGGTATTAAAGTAAATCTTGCTGAATGCATGCAAAGGCAGGTGAATCACTTTAAATGGCATAACAGGCATGCACACTTCAATTATCCTAGTGTTTCACCTGTAAAGTATTGTTTCAAGCAAACTAGATTTAACAGAACATTGGCTTTATAGTAGCATCAATTTGTCAACTAAATTAGAACAATAAATATTAAAAAAACTCTTGCAATAGACTTGCATTTTAAATCTGGTTTAAACAATATAGAAAACAATTACCAACACAAAATCTCTCATAAATGGCTTCTGATCACAAGGCAGGGTGCGGTCATATGGCTCTCCCATGCCCAGAGAGAGCCCTGGGTTCCTTGTAGGGGCATCCTGGTAGCTGCAAGCTTTCCATGGAGTCCCCAAAACCTCTGTTTGGCTACACTGGAGTTTGACCGCAATATGTGCCATCTTTGACCACAAGCTGCTTCTCAACTCCACTCAGAAATCCTCCTTATATACGATTAATTCATCGGATTGTTCCCTCCTTCCCTGCTCACCCTGCCTCTCGGAACGCCCTCCTGCAGCCGAGGCCCAGCTGTAATCAGATACTCTGGCCATTGCATAAAATCACAGACAAACGCAGGCTGGAGGCCACCCAGTCCAGCCTCCTGCTAGAAGCAGGGCCAACTTCCAGCGAGGTCAGGGTGCCCAGGGACGTATCCAGCTGAGATTAGAAAATCTCCGCAGCCTCTCTGGGCTCCTGCTCTGGCGTTTAACCACGTTCACCGTGCCACTTTTTTTCTGTATATCCAGTTTGAATCTCCCTTGTTGCAACATATGGTTTTTGCCTCTTGTCCTTCCTCTGTGACTCTCTGAGAAGAGCTGGGGAAGATTGCTGTTAGATTCAGTCCACCCCATCCCACCCTTCTCTTCTCCAGGCTAGGCAAAGCCAGCACCCCAGCCGCTCCTCACAGATGAGGAGGTGCTCCTGTCCACCTTAGCAGCCCTCCACAGAAAGCTCTCCTTTTTGTGTACATCTCCTGAAACTAGACACAGTATTGCGGATGCAGCCTCCCCAGTGCCGTCCCCAGGAGGGAATAACCTCATTCCTTCTCCTGCTGGCTGCAGTCCTGCTAACGCAACCCAGCCTGCAGTTAGCCTGCACTGCTATAAAGCCATGCTGTTGACTCACGTCAAAGTGTTGTCCACCAGCACCTCAGGTACTTCTCAGCTGCTACCCTGGGGGTGAATCCCCAGCCTCAGCTCTGGCACAGGGTCACCCCATCCCAGGTGCTGGACTTCAGATTGGCCTTCCCTGGGCCCTGTGAGGTTCCCGATGGCCAATCTCTTCAGTCTGTTAAGATCCCTCTGAGGTCCTCCCTCCTCCTAAGCCACCCACCTAGCCCCTGCTGCCTCAGTTTAGCTATTGGGATTTGGTGGGTTTTGCCTTGATGGCTATGCTAATATTGAGCCGAACAGCACTCGTGGCTGTCTCCCAGCCCAGAGGGAGTCCTCCTGTCGGGATGGCAGTCACATCAGCCAAGCATGACTTGCTCTTTGCAAACCAGCGCTGGCTGCTCCCGTGACTTCCTTGTCCTTTGTGTGTCTGGACACAGCATCACATCCGCAGAGACTTGCTCCATGATTTCCTCAGGCACCGGGGTGAGGCTGACAGCCCTGTAACTCCCTAGGCCCCCTTCTTGCATTTTTTAATGATTTCAGATGCAGAAAGTGTCATTAAAATCTGATATTTTGGCCAGGGCCTGGATTTTTTTTTTTTTTCCCAATCTCATCCTATTATCCTGACATTTCCTTCTCATTTTTCTTTCCAGTATCGCCTATTGCATTAGAGCTTAAGGGAAAGTTTAATAAGCAAAAAGACAACAACTTTCCTGTGTATTATTTCATTAGTTCCAGAACCAACCTCACTAATTCCTCTGCCCCTTCTATTTACATTCTGTATTTGCAGGCAACTACTGTGTCCTTTGCTTTAATAGTTGTTAAGCCATGCCATGCATATTTAACTCTTAATCATTTCTCATTAGTTCATCTTTCCAATTCCTGGCTCACTTTTGTGAATATTAATTAGTTTGTTAAGAGCTTTGTGTGTCTATGGGCCTCGGTCCTGCCATTATGGAAACTGAGGGAAAATTCCAATTCAAGGGACCACGCAGCGCCTAGTCCAACCGTGACATCTCCAGATAGGAAGGAGAATAATATCATCGTCTTTGCTCAGAGCTTTTCTGTCACTTCTCTGAGCCCCAACTGTTATCAACTCCTCAAAGATTTTCAGTTGTGTGGACTGACTTCTATTACTGAAGAAATAAAGTAACTTATTCTCTCAATAAACACGAGATGCAAAGGAGCAATTTATAGAAAGAAGAAAGAAATACTTTAGTTAGGTATTGGAACAGGCAGGTTGTTATACAATGCTTGGTTAATAGCATAAATATTGATCAATAGCACAGAGTAATATTAAAATAAATGTTCTTTCTCACAGAGAGGTATGGCTAAGCAAAGAAATTTACACCAAACTTTTAAAGAAAAAAAAATCAGTGACAGCTAACATAGAATTAAGAAATAGAAGAAAAATTGCAAGAAACAGGAGAAACAGGCAAGCTTCTTACCTTTTAAATAAAATCTCTTGATTCTGTTCTCATTTTAAATTATTTCTTTAATAGTTCCTTCACTGTGCTTTTCTTTAATAGGATGGAAACATAAACATCTTTTTTGACAAAGCCAAATATTTTACCAGCTTTTGATTTAGAAAAATATTTGCTTTCATTCTCAAATTGTAAAAGTCAAATGAGGAAATCCATTTCTATTCACATGCAATTTCATTTTTTCACCAAGTAAATCAGTAAACGATACTTGATAGATAAAAGTCCATTAAGATGCTCAATTATCTATTACCATTTAAATGCTGTATGCTTTAAATACTATGCAGTACCTAAACCATGAGAGGCAATGTTAGCTAGAACAAATAAAACCTAGGGAGGAATGCTTTCAGCTTAAAAAAAGTTTGTATCAGTTATTACCATAGGTCACCTTCAACTTCCGTATTACAGAAAGCACTTATTTTTATGCACAGTCCTATCTGACAGAGGGGTTTGTATTTTCCTTTAGGATAAAAAACAAATGGTACTGAAACTCCTGCAAGTCCCTAAGCTCATTCATTATGTCGAGAGAACTAGAAAATTAGTGCAGGAAACAAAGCGTCTGAAGAAGAAAATGGAGGTCGTTACGGTAGAAAAATATTATTAGTGTGTTCCTCATCCTCCCAGTGCTCCACAGGCAGGAGGGGGACATGGATCCTTGAGCATAATTCTAGGTCTGCTGCTCTCTCATGGATTAAATCTTTAGTTAAAAAAAAAAGAAGCAAATATGAGAAACACTGATCTATTGTTGCAAATAAATTAAACAGCATGCTCACATCTTTCACAGCGTTGTTACACGTTTAAAAGAGTGGCATTAGCCTGAGGTCTATTTAAAATAATTTGCATAGTTCTATAAGAATGGCTTTAAAAAAGAAACAGAGGGAGGCAGAAAACAGGGATGACTTCCAGGTGTTATTTTTCAAATCTAGCTGTAGGACTTCTTCATTGCCATGCCTTAGAAATGCATTTCCATTTGCAATAAGAAACATGTGGGCTCAACTCTTGGAGGCTGCCTTAGACTTCAAAAGATGTGAACCCTTCAGAGGAGATTTACATCTGACCAGGTGTCTTTTGGAACCATCATCATCTTCAGAGAAGATGAGGGCTTCCCAAAGAGCTGAATAACTTTTGCAATCCTTGAAAAACATGTTCTTTTTAGTTATTGTTTTAATATGCTTTAGAATGTAAACATTTTTTATCTTGCAATATATACAAATACACAGCCTTCTGATTACTTTGAGCTTAAGAAAAGCACAAGAAGAAGTAACTGATGCAACTTGGAGAAACTCCACTGAAATCAGTGAAACTTTTCCAAATGTACCAGTATATCACCATTGTAAGGGCATGAAGAATTTAGTTCACCTTGTTTAATTGCCCAGAAACTCACACAATCAGTTGGTAACACAACGGGGAATAGTGGTTCGCAACACTTCATGCATACTCCAAGACCTGGAGAAAGCTGCTGCCAGTTGGTAAAAAAATTCCCCTGGTTCTGCTGGATTTGTGCATTCTTGAGTAACAGATTATCTAATTAAATTAAATGGCTCAGTAACATTGTTACCAAGGTTATTGTTAAGTGTTGGATGAGGTGGTTCAGATGTAAATAAGACTCAAACCCTACCAAAACTTCAAATCAGGGAATTCCGACATCCTGATCAAACAACTGCTTTGTATAACTTTGTGTTTCTGCATTAATCTAAGAGAGAAAGAAAAGGGCTAATAAATAGAAAACAGGTCTATCCAAGGATTTCAAAGAGCTTTTTAAAGTATCATCAAGTCACTTAGTTTCATAACAACCTCTACAGCAAATAACCTATTATCCCTATTTGACACATGGCTGAACTGATCAGGGGTTTGGAGCAGCTCCCATATGAGAAGGGACTAAATAGACAAGGACTTATTGGACTGGGAAAGTCTGCAACTATAAAAACATGAATAGCACAGAGAAGAATAATTATACATTATTTTTGAAAATACAAGGACTAGGAGGAACCCAAAAATATAAGCAAAGAACAAGTTTTAAAAGCAAGGGGCAATAGTACAGTTTGAGGCACATAACCCAAGACATTTGCACCCATTTAAAAGATCAGCAGTCTGGAAAATAAGTCTTTGTCTAACCTGCTCCTTGGAAAATAGCAGAGGAAGTATGATGAGGATCAGAGGCAGGAAGAATGGCTGTTAGGGGAGAAGGGGTTGTGGGACAGCCTTCCTTATAAACACACATAATTTGATTATAGGCGATTAAGACAATTTCTTTAGAACAGAGATGACCCACAGACTATACAGTGACGCATATGGTACTTTTTTACCTAATGCATTTTAATCATGGAGCTCATTGCCAAAGAATTTTGTGGAAACCAAAAGAATAGATTGATTTTAAAAGGTATTAGGCAGATTAATCAGGGCTGCCAGGCACGGTACAAACGTAACCATTCCTCAGTAAGGCCCTAAACTGCTTCTCGCCTGGGCTGAATGAATATGCCAAGAGTGTGTTTAACTTACACTCCTCCTATTTCTTTTACTAAGCATCTGTTACTGGAAATTGCTGGAGACAGTGGTCCACTTCAGTCCAGCAGTTTTTATGTTGTTATCAAAGGAGGACAAGTGAAATCCTGCCCCGCTGAAGTCAGCAGGTATTCTGCTGTTGCCATCACTGCATCCAGCACATCATCCCAAATGTTCACCCCATATGTTACAGTAATAGCCGTGTGAGAGCCACAAAACAGTCTCTGTCTCCCGCAAAAGACAGCATTACCTAGGCCTTCCAAAATCTGTGTTTCAACACTCCTCACCTCCTGAGGAAGCAATAAAAAACATACCTCGGCATATTTCTGTCCTATTCCAAGATTTAAATGTTTCTGATAATTTGCATAAGAAACCAAATCTTATTATCCACAATCCACTGTGATATCATTTGTGAAAAGGTTATTCTTCATCGTAAACTAATATTCAAAACCCACCTATAACTGTCCCTGGTTTAGGTGGTCTAAATGATTGTGCTGTTAGCAGAACAGTCATGAACAAATGAAGTCCACCTTGGGCTGTGTGAGTGACCTGCAGACTGGCTGTAGCTGCACTGGGTAACAAAGCATCATCGTTCATACAGGAATGACAAACTTGCCAAAACAATTAACAGGATGTAATCTCCATTCACCCCTCATGCCAGACCTGAACTGATTACTCCTTGCAACCATATTTTTCAAAAATAGTGTCTTAATATAATCAGTTATTGTTACATCCACACTTGCTGAGGGATGTAATGTGGGTAATATACAGGTAATAAAATGCTTGCTCTGCAAACGAGAAGACCCTGCATTCAGCAATGAATGACGTTTCCACATTGGATTTAATTATTTCTACTTTAAAATATTATCTCCCCTTGCAGAATAAAACTTCTATTTGTGTAAATCACCGTGTCAGGGAACATGCATCATAATCATTCAACTTTCAGTAGAATAATTGAATGTGCGGGTTTTCATCATGCTCATGTAAGAGATCCAGAAGATATTTCTCAACAGCAGTAAAGTAACTCCAGGGAGTGTAGTTATCATGATTATCATCAGGCAATTACTGTCTAGCTACTGAAGGATAAGAGACCTTGAGTTGCATTACTTGCATCATAACACTGACATTAAGAGTTCAATTATCACATAATACCTGCTTGTTTATCCTGTTTTACTATTTAACTTTCTAGTATGCATAAAGGGAGAAAAGCAACAATAAACACACAAAAAGGGCAAAGAGCAACAATAAGAATGTGCATGGAAAGAATGCATAATCATTAGGATGTTTTAAAAATTAAAATAAGAAAAAAACCCAATAAATCTTCAGAGAAGAGTATCCAAAGCTCTTTTTGGAGAGCTTCTGCAACATTTTCCCTGGATTGTAACTTAATAAACACTTAAAACACAAAAAGCTACTTGTAATCACACAACTAATCCCACCGTGAAT
>WAAD01034067.1:268562-320290 GCA_013389945.1 Fregata magnificens
TGTACCTATATTTAACCTCACAGATTTCAATTCCTTAGCTTTTAATCAAGCCTTTTATTATCTTGCAATGCTATACGTCACCCGCGCTTCAGATGTGTATATAACTATGCATTAATAGCAATTGTTATTTATAACAATCGTAATTGAGTTTAGTACAATGTTCTAAGACTAGAAGATCGTCATCTCCAGGAAACACTTTTTGCACTGGTTAACCTCACTGCAACAAAGGCAAGAAGAACTGGGGTTGAAAGGGAAGAAAAACATTGGTGAGGTAAGTCTGGAAGCAAGAAAGGCAGGAAAGTAAACAGTCAGGACACTGAAAGCCCTGCTATTCCTCTTCCCTCGGTCGCTGTGGCAGCCATGTGCATAGTTTATATCACAGTTTCCTATCGCTAATCAAACCAGCACATCAGGTTCAAAGGATTCATGGAGGGTTTTTTCAAATCCACTTAATTTGCTGTGGACTGGACTTCATTCCTAGCAGAAGTAAAAAGCTGTTCCCTGGGCTGGTAGGTAGCAGCAGGCTAGGGAGGTGTTTACACAGCTTTTAAAACTAAAAGGCAGCCTTGCCACATTCGGTGACCTCCAAAGCGAGTAGAATTGCAAATGGCAAAGGCTGAATTTAATTCAGTACCCAGGATGCCACTAATGTTTTACATGCATGATCAATGAGCAGAACTGGGACGTGAAAAGTGCTGAATATTCAGGGTAATGAAATTCTCTAACCCTAATTTCAAAGATAAAATACCATTTTCACTTTGACAAGACTCTTTTGGGTGTTTTCCAAGAATAGTGATGTACAAAAAGCTCATTAGAAACTTTAAACCGAATGAACAACCACTGTCCTTTGTCAGGCCCAGAATTACTTAGGATGTAATTGGTTATGTTCATATGAGTTATCGGCTATGGTGTATATTAACACAACGAGCTATCTGTGCCAAACCGTCCTGGAGAGCTTGCCACATTGTTATTGTAACCTTCATACTTCTTCTCCCACCCCTACAGTTTGTCGCTGCTGTTTGAGGTTCTCAGTTGCATTTAGACTTACTGGTTTTGTCTGATTAAGTCTTATGGAAACAGACCTTGCAGTTTGAATGCTACAGAGACACAAAAGCATCAGGCACAGACACATCTTTAACGGAGCTGTAGGAACACCTCAAATATAGATTGGACACTCTCTCCAGAAGGGATCATTACAATCAGGCAATTAGATGGACCCTATATGATACCACCTGTCTGAGTTATGGCAGGGAAGATGAATTTCAGTCCTTCCTCTACCTATCCTTCACCAGCAATTCATCACATGCTCACTTCAGGTTGCTGACCCTTAAGACAAGAACTGCAGAGCAGGTAGTAAAAAGGGGTGTCATTACCTGTGAAATCTATATCATTCTCTGTCTTAAAACCAGCATGAGGTCTCGGTGGCCTGTACTCAGGTTCAGTGTAAGTATTGACCTGTTAAATCTACTTGTAGCGTATCCATCCATTGCAATAAATTCAAACCATATTTAACCTAAGATCAAACTTCTAAGCTTCTGCAGAGAAGTCCAAAAACCTACCGGCCTCAAGAGCAGCTATGTCCAGACAGAAGATCCTTTCTCCATAATCAAGAAGAACAATTCACCCAGGACACTCATTTGCACAGAGTAGACCAGATCAGGAGTGAAAATGTTGCATTCCACCACGGAAGAAATTACATCCCTGCTGGCATTGGGTCACATCTTGCATAATTTCTTCCACTAATTTTTACTTTGAGCCAAATCACTTTAAGAAATCTCACATTAGTTTAATTTTTCATCTATTTTAATGCAAATTTTTATTGTTCTAAATTTACAGTAGAGATTATTCTAGGGGATTATCTGGTTGCAGTCAGGGGTTTTTTCCAAACAATTTCAATTTTCCTTTAAAAGTCCATCTTTAAATTCCTTTTTTATTACTATAATTCCATTGAATGCTAACAAGTTGTAGGCATGTAACTTTCCAATATTACCTTGCAAGCAAAATGCCCTTTTTCTGTTCAGATAAAAACCTCTTTCCTATTGACATTATCCTTTTTCTACATCACAATATCCTGCAACATAGAAGAAGATGCAACACATGCTGTTTTCTCAGAGATCTGTTACCACGACTACACATTAATAAAAGCTTTCTGCGACAGTATTCCTTCCTTAGAAGTGTCATACTCTGCAAATGTAGAGGGTTAAGCTCTTAACTGGAAAGATGGAAGCACATATACCTGGGAGCACTGACGATGCGGAAAGGAGATTTGAGAAATTGCAAAGCAAGAACACAGGTTCTGGTGACTCACATTTTGGAGAAGCGAATGGTGCTGTATTTTTAGGGGGGGTGGTTTCTGGTTTCGCTATGCACTTTCTCTGGCCTGCACATTTTCCATTTGGCTCAAATGAGAGAATTTACAGTATTTGAACTCCAGATAGGAAAAATGTGAGATAAATTTTTTGGAATTCATGGTATTTTTGCAGGTAGTGCAATAATTATGTCCTGAACTCAGGATATCATTATGATAAAATTGGAACTGGAAACTACTTGTTTATTCTGAAAGGTGCCTTCTACAAACAGAAACAGAAGTTTAGACCACAAAGACAGGTGGTAAATTAATCCAAATCATAACCGGAGAATTAGGTGAGGCTCCTCAGCAAGAAGAAGTCAAACCAGACCAAGAGCCATTCAGATGTTTGTGAGCAGTGACAAAAGTTTGGTTGCCAAGTACTAGAACAGCAGAAATGACTGCGAGCTTGCATCATGCTGTGACACAAAGTTTCGTGAGCTTTTCACCTATTAACTGAAGCTCCCCGTTATTGAGAAGCAGCATCCTCAAAACCTGCTCTGATACACTACAATACTGTTGCAGGGAATCAGGTGTATTTGGGACGTGCTGCAAGGATTACATCTGCAAAGATGTCCTGCAAAGTTCAGATCTTGAATGAGATCCAATAGCCACAAGTTTGAATTTGTTCCTCAATACTCATTTGCTTTTAAGCACAAGTTGCAACGTATGTGACAAGATCCATATCTTGCTCATTTTAATGTCTGTGGTAGAGTGCTGGCAATGGAGTTTGTAAACCCTGTCCTCATGCAAGCTGTCATATCTTATCTAAAATGTATCCATCCTGATTAAACACTCAGGCTTATTTTCTGTTGTTGTTCATAATACTAAAACACAGTTGCTCAGATGTTTGCAGGATATAAAACTCTAAGAACGGGAAGTATTTTCAAAGTGAAAATTCATTTGCAAGTTCAAGATGACATTCATGACAAAAAAAGATCAGTTACATTCACCCAGCTATTTCTCTAATGAGTTTTACTGCCTTCTGCATTCCTAATTAGGAAGACATATCTGATAGTTAAATACTGCAGGACATTATATATGAATTATTGTCTCCTAGTACTTTGTTAAAAGTATAATTGGAAGTACATTCTGTGGGAGAAAAGCTAGTTTTTCAGATATTTATGCCTGTGGATATATTTGCCTTATGTCTCTGATGAAATCTGTAAATGCAGGTGTGGTTCGATTATCAAGAATATTTTACATAATTCATATTGACTTGCAGACTGGTAGAGAAGTAAATTTTCTCTTTTTTCTTAGGCTATTTCCGCATCCCTTGAACAAGTGTGCTCCATATTTGTTCTGTCTTTGGCATGGCTGGAGGACACAAGTCATCAACGCATCCCAACTCTCCTTTCCCTCCCCATGTGCCAAGATCCTCAAGACAGTGAGTAATGGGAACAGGGTTTTGGCTAAATTGCTCTGGGATGGCTATTCAGCAAAGAGGATTATCTAGAGGCAGGTAACCCAGGCAAGATAAAGTTCATTGCATCAATAAACTGTCTTTTTGTCTAATTAACACATGCTGAAGACATCCCTGGGCTGATTTACCATTCCAGCCACTGGGGTTTAGGCTGGAGACCAGATTACACAGAGCCCAGCTCTACCATTTCAAGAAGGCCAGTGGCTCTTTGCTGTAAGCCCCAGACTCCCCGTGCAGTGGAAACGATGCATTTCTGCTGTATTTTTGAGTGGCTATTCATAAATTGCATGCAAGTTCATCATTAAAACATTTTTCACAGGGAAGAGAGTTGAACACACACTTCTTTTTTATGGTGGCATTTAAGCAAGTTTATATTTTATATAAATATATCAAGGCATGAACTACTTTGATCTTAATGGTGTATGATGACAGCTGCAGGTCAGGTGTCTGTCCTGACTCCCATACAACATTTCAAGTCATATGGTGTTTCAAAATCATACATTTTTGCTGAG
Source organism: Fregata magnificens (assembly GCA_013389945.1). Lineage (NCBI taxonomy): Eukaryota > Metazoa > Chordata > Aves > Suliformes > Fregatidae > Fregata > Fregata magnificens. The sequence goes on from WAAD01034067.1 coordinate 272,845, forward strand.
GCCTTTTTGGCATTTTAGTATTGGGTAAGGAAATAAAACATGATGAGATTCAAACCCGGCTCCTTTGATATACATAAAGCTGAGGGTTCACAGTAACATAAGCTGGCTTTGCTCCAGCTGTGGAACGAGGAAAACGGAATAAAAAGTAGGTAAGATCCTGTTTTGCTACAGTTATATAAGTAGTTGAATAAATTTCAAGTTCATGACAGCCGATAGCAACGAAAATGGAGAAAAGTCATAAAGATCATGTTATTATTATCACATGCACCCTTAGGATTCAGACGAGTAGTAAACATACCAAAAAGCTGAAGGTGTAGGAATTTCTGGAGGGACAGATTATATACAGCCCAAGTACATGCCACCTCACACAATCACATCTTAATCTTCACTGGAGCTTACAGGTACAGTTGCACGTTCACACTTCATGACAATTTGACATGATTTTTCATAAATGATGGAGAGAAAAGTATCGGACAGAGTTTAAACTGTTTCTGATATGAAAAATGGGCTTTGAACAGAGGAGGAAGGATTTCTTCCCATGCCCTGTTGATCTACGCAACTGAAAACTGGAGAGCAAGAACCAAAGGGCAGATGTTGCCACTGGCCAGTGAACATCAAGAGGGATGCAGTTTACTAAAAGGTGCTGTGGGAAGGGTGAAGAAACCTGAGGAAGGTGGTTCATAAGAGGAACACAGTCATAGAAATTAAGAAAAAAATTATCACTTGAAGAAATATTTGGGTCTCTAAGAGGTTTGCAGTTTTACTAGAGACCTGTTCTTAAACAATGACGCATAAATTCTAGGGCATCTGCAAAAGCAAATATGAGGACAGCACTTAAAACAATTTTCACTCGGGCATTTATCTCCACAGGAAAGGTTCTAGGAAAAAAGCTTTCCCTAGTAATCTATAGTTAAATAAGTTATTATTCTCTGAAGGACTAGGGTGACATGACACATTGTGTACCACAACCAGAAACAAAACATTAGTTAGAAAAGACATGTTATTTGGATTCGGAAAGAACAGAAAAGGAGGAAGGGTTTTTTTAAAAAAAAAAAAAAAAAAAAAAAAAAAAACAAAGAGAAGGAAAAAAGAAACAAGGAGAAAAGACAAAAGATGAAGGCTCTTGACTGTTGGTCCTCTCTGACTCCAGAGCACCAGTTTTAGAGACCTCAGTTGAACAAATCCTTTCATGTCTGAAATAATGAAAAAAAGGCTTCCAGTTAAATACTTGCTTAAGGTTTTGAAAATAAGAAAAGGTCAGAACATATACATGAGGATGAAGGAAAGAGAAACAATACTACCCATACCACCACTGTGTGCAAATTAGCATCTCCTATACAGCAGAAGACAAAGTAACAAGCACAGAAACAGCCACCGTGACATTTCTTTCAGTCATGTACGTGCTATATCAAAAAACTCTCACTGGAGGTAAAGCCCCAACAGGGTTGTCCCCAGAAGCCTGGTACCGGACTCTTGGTACTCAAAAGCAGAGGGAAGGATGCAGGACTGGGCAGTAAACTGTTTTTGCCAAACACTTGCCACTGAATGAGCAAGGAACTGGAGAATAACTGCAGCACAAGAGGGGCTGGGGTGCTGCAGACAGAGAACATGATGCCATTTCTTATGCCAAAGGCATAAGAAATTCAAGGTGTGATAATTTCTGTCACACTGAGCCAAACTTGATCCTGCTGCAACTTCACCAATGACAACAGACTTCAATCAAGGATTAGTTTGGACCACTGCCTTTCCAGAAATACAGTACAGCTGGAATGCTGGGGAAGGAAGCAATCTTCCTCTTGTTGCCACTGGCAGGCTGAAGCTTGCTGCTCTCAGTTCAGTTAATGTTTGCACTTAACTTTAGAAGGGTCGCTTAGTAGGACACGCTACTAAAACCAAATAAATTTAATAAAATCAAATAAAAATATGAAAAGTTTCGTTACGTAGTTTCCAACACTTCAAAATACTTTTGCAGGTCAGTATTCAAAATGGGTCTGACTACAAAAGCATGCCTGTGAAGAAACAGCACTCCATTCCGGTGGATTTCTCCAGCAATATCTTTTCCACCTGGCGGGTTTCTTTTTTAATACAGAAACTATTCACACTAAGGGATTTAAAACTAATCGGTTTGCAAGCTGTTCTTAAACATCTACACTCCTATGAGACTAAAAATAATGTTCAACCATACATTCTCTATCTACATTGTATCATCCTCTAATTACATTTCACCACAAGGGCATAAAAAAGCATGACATCCTACCTTTAACACCCCAAAGGTGGGCAAAACTCTGTTGTCTCAGTATTCGGGATTACTTAGTGTTAAATTTCCTTCTGTTCTGACGTTTATTTTTACTTGCATGGGCCTCCATGCCAGCATGTGCACATTTCCTCCACGCTTCATCCCAGAACCTTTCTATCAATTACTTGATCTTCTCCCTCTCCCATGTGGTGAGTTAATATGAAACTAATCCAAATAACACTGAAACAGAACCCTGTCTTTGGATTTTTCCAATTAAAAAAACCCAACCTATTTTGAAAAAAAATACACTTGCTAAAAAAAGAACCAAACAAATGAGGGATGAAAATTTTCATCTAATTGTAACTATTTTAGCAGTGGCGTGAGAGAAATCCAGCTTTTGTTGAAGAGATGTAAAAAGAAGAAAAATTAAAATCTGCATTTGTCTGTTGTAAAGAAGAAAAACCACCAAAACAAAACAACTTATCTCCTATTAGGAGACAGCCATTCCCTCCTTTCTCAGGAAAGCCAGGGTGCAGAGCAATAATAAAATCAAATGTCCACTGCTTCCACTGCTATAACTGATTGCACTGCTTGCTTTGAGCTTGTGCCCCCAGTTTGCTGAATTTGTACAGAACCAGATATGGATCCAGGACGTAAATCAGTGTGCAATCTTCTCCTGGTGCCCTTCACCCAGAACAAACAGTCAGAATTTGAGCAATAGGATCATGAGGTTGATCTTGTTCAAACTCTCTGTCCTTGCCGAGCTAAGGGACCTGAATTTCCTCTTTGATGTGGGTAAAGCAGAGATCTTCCATTAACCCATCGTTTTAATCAAACTGCTCCAGTGCCTTCAGTGGCACTTGAACCAGTTTCCCCGGTAGTAAGCCACAGCTCCTTGGGCATGACAAGTCACCTGGAGAAGCAGGCTCCTGCCAAACCGTGGTGGGAGCAGTCTGCCTGGGTGGGGATGTTGGATGCCCACAACTCCAAATCCAAGTGGCTCTGAGGGAAGTACGGCCCGGGGATCGCCCGTACCACATTCATTCAGTATCTCTGCAAAGACTTCAGCTGGCAAATAGCTGATAAAGGACATTGCAAATAAAGCAGCCCAGGAGAGAGCTATCAGCAGGAAAACATGGTGATTTATCAATAAACGTACAATCACATTGTCAATTTAAAATATTTGAGTGAAGTATCTAAATAGCATCTATTAATTATTTATAAACAATACTGTTTGAGTTTACAAACACGCATATATACCCTATATATATACACACACATATATACATACATATATGTACACATATAGACATACCCCTGTGCATATGTACATGCAAGTACATACAAAACAGGCTCTCTGTTAAAGCTATGTGCAACTTCTTTGTGTGTCCGAAAAAGCACTCATCCAAACAAAAAATGTGTGTGCTGAGTAAGTAGGATAAAATCTAGTTTTGCAAAACAGTTTGGTACAGGTCAATACAGGTGAATATATATGTATATATATATATATGCTAAATTTCTGAGATAAGAAGCCTATTACATCTGAGATGGGTACTCACATAGTCACAGCCGCAGACTGTTCCCAAAGGACATGCAAGTGGTAATCATTAAAAAGGATTTCTTTTATGACTAGGTCACATATTTAAAAGTTGAAAGTGAACAACGTAGGTTCGATCTCAGTGCATGTGTCTGTACCAGGGAGTATTGTGGCTCACCCCCAAAAAACCCTAACTGTCCAAATCATGGCTAGGGTCCATTATAATGCTTCTTCTCACTACGATCATCATTTTTTATTCTCTCGTCAGAATACACGTGATTAGACAGAGACAATTCATTCACACTAAACAGTTTATTCCAAGGAAGCGCAGCCCATTACTTCCCCTCTGTATATACCAATTGAAAACACTGATTGATAAAGAAAATGTTTCTGCGTACTTTAACAGAAAAATAGCACATTAATGCAGGAAGAACATAGTTTTCCTTTTCAGATATAAGGCAATACAGTAAAATTTCCCAGAGGAGGTTTCTGGCCTCTGAAGTCATTTAAACCTCATGGTGGGGGGATGACAGACCCCACCACGTAGCTCTGATTTGAAGAATTGGCTCACATTCCCCAAGCTACTGCCTTTCCACGCCCCTGTCCTTCTAGTCATTTGGAGAGGTTAGATTTGTGATCAGAGGCACTTCTTTGCAATCAGTATAAATGCTCACATTTACAGTGACTCTTTAAAACAGCACATGGCCTTGAGAACCAGAGTTTAAGCATGAGGTAAAGTGTGCTAAAAGACTTCATAGCCTAGCACAACAGAGATCACATTGACGCTATGTAAACCTACATTGACCCTGTTTATAAGAAACTCAAGAATGATTTTCAACACAGGCTGTTACATTTATCAAAGCTTTTGCAAGTTCCTTCACAATATTCCACTACCCATTTGAATTCCCTACATGAGCTGAGATTTCCAGAAATGAACAATATTAATTCTGTTATGATTAAAGTACACAATAGTCTCCAATTAAAACCAATATTTTTACATTTTTCCCTGAGTTTTAAATATGTATTTTTAGATTCCTGTATTTCAAAATATGGTTTCCTAGAAGATGGTTAGTATTTTTTCCCCTGGCTAAGCACAGAACAATATTAGCATCTCTACCAGAAAGCCTCGGTAATTGGTTTGACAATTAAAAACACAAATATCAAACCGCTGAGGGAAGACTACCCAGGTCCAGTAATTTGCAGTTTTGTTTAGCAGGACAGGCTGCTTAAGGGCATTAAACAAACAGCATAAAATGTACTATGTAATGGCAGTGACATTTTCAGCTATCATTACTGTAAAAGGCAACAAAATACATATTGTCAGCTAACATACCTGTAATGGCCTGCGTCCTCAAAGCATTTGTTCCAATAAGCCATTTTTAGAATCGTCCCAGATACTTGGGGCACAAGTTCCTTTACCTGAGAAAATTCAAAAGCATGCATGAATCCTGACTTTCCGACAGACAACTCTTTGTACTGTTTTGATCACAACAGTACTCTAAAATAAGTAAATGGCAACACCAGGGGCTGAAGACCCATAGTCTGCACTACCCTCTCTAGCTTCTCCACCAGGAAACACCAGTATACCAAAATACAGGGGTGCAAATGGTGCCTGTTTCTCCCTTGCCAGCACCCATACTGACACATGCATAAAAACCAGTTCAAAACTGGTGTTTCCTTCCTTGGGCATCTAATTATTGAGGATTTCAGTGCCTGCAACATCTTTGCAACTGTTCCATCGGTTCTCTAGGAGAAAGTCATTCAAATTAATAAAAGGAAAGAGGTGAGATGCAGTCAGTACCACCCAGAATCCTACCTGCAGATAGCTAATCTACAAAGACAGCCTAACCAACTGCTCCATCACATTTTCCTCATGAAGAAATAATTTGCAAACAGCAGTAGCAGAAGAGGAAAGATTACAGTTCCACAGGGGAAAAAATCCAAGGAATTCAGCTAAGAACATTGCACATAAATGAAAAGATATTTTCTTTGTTTTCTTCATTTAGACAGAACTGGACAGTGCCTGACAGAAAAAAAGCACTCGGTTCAGTCTCCAAAGAAAGGAAAGCAGGTCTAACTTTCCAGTTTATATTTCTACCCCATCCAAAATGGTACAGAAATAAAATATTTTTTATCTCTTATATGTGCTACAGGAATGTAGCAATTTGCTGTAACTAATGTTAGGGATCAAAAATGCTTTTACAATTACTGTTTGGGGTACAGATGTTCATATCTTGACTCAGTCCCTCTTTTCACTGGTATATCATTGGCAATCTTTTTGCAGCACTTTTGCTCTGCTACTCATTTTTCTTATACTGGCTTTATACATTTAATTTTCAGTGTGGTGATACGGGTTTTTTTATGTTCTTTGCTAGTATTCTCTCTTTAAGTAATAAAACACTGGCATTGCTAAGTGCCTGGAAAGGTAACAGCCACAACTGAACATAGACCATAGCAGTCCACATCTGCTGCGGTGAATCAGTGCATCTCCCTTCCAGTCATCAGAACAGCATGTTGATTTACTCCACCTAAGGATCTGGTCCTCAGTTCATACCTGATATAAAGCAAGTAAGTCTCACTGCTGAGATCTTCCTGGGCTAATGAAAACAATAATCTCATTTTTGTGCTGTGAGATTCAGTTTCTTAAATATCAACTCAGCCTGAGGACAGGGTGCGGGTGCAATACGGAGCATCCTCTGCATGGTCTGTTGATCTGCGCTACAGACCCCCATGCCTCCGCAGCACAAGGCAGGACACAGCACAAGCCTAGTGCATCATGGCTGATTAAGGATCCTGGCTGCCGGCCTTATGAGAAATAGTTAAGGAAGGAATTGGGGAAAAGATGTCAGAAGCTCAAGGGAAAGAAAAAAGGAACAAAAGAATAGAAAATGATGTGTGAAAATAGCACAGACAAAGATATAAAGAGGCAAAGACAGTGATGAGTCAGGTAAGCTAGAAGAGAAAATTATCTTGAAAAGTATTAGAGGGCATTAGAGATTGGAAAAGGAGCACATTTTAAAGGTCACATTCTCACTTTTGGTTTGGGAATTTTTGTTTTGAAGAGAGAGAAAGAGATTAAGAGTAAGAAGAGGTAAATAATGAGTCCTTGTCTAATTTATTAATAAACTAAAGCCAATCACCAACCCAACTAACCAGCTTGTAGTTCAGTTGGGGTCCTTTATACAACTACTGTAAAATTAATAAGGGGCATTCAGGACTTATATTTCAGTTACCTAACTCTTAATTACCCTTGCCTTGACTATCTATGCAGCAGACCACTTTGATGTGAGCATGTATACTGCCCTCCACCGGGGAGGCTCTACAGCAGCTAACACTAAGGCCAGCAGGATACCCCTCTCTCTGCAGGGCACATGTGGTCTGTGTGCTTTTCATCCACCATTAGCAGCAGCCTATTTAGACATCAGCAAGATGGTTAGAGATTTGAGGTCAGCTCATCAAGATATAGATTCAAAGGCCCAGCTTGAGAAATCATGACCTTTCTGAATGTGAGGTACTGCACACACAGAAGTTGTATCAGAAAATTGAAGGTTGGCTAATAATAATTACAATAGCTTAATAAAAACTGTGCAAGGCAAATGTAAAATTGTGCCTTTCTAACCCACCCTTTATCTCCAGCTCCTACTCTCAGAATAAGAGTAGTCAGCTCCCTGAGGGTACTAAAATTTTCATAGGATGAGAACCACAACATGCCAGCCATATGGACCAGGATGCCAAAGGTGAGAAAAAAAGAAATGGTAATGGGTTACAGACAGGAGATGACAAGAATTCTCCAAGGGACCTATTACTCCACTGCTGGCTGGCCTACAAGGAGGCTAGCTCTGCTGCTACATCCAAGGGCAGCCAAGTCATGTCAAGTCCAGCAGCTCCTGCCAGATCACCTCATTCCTCCACTGATGCACCAGGCTGCTCAGGAGCCACGAAGCCATCACTTTCCTGCAGGTATCACACAACATCCTTGCCAGACAGCTCCGGTACTGCTCCCATGAAAAACACACATTAGTCTTCAGGGCACGTGTACCACCAGTGTACTTCATAAATACGCATCTGCTCAACTCACTTGTAAAACAGACAATTATTTTTATTTTTAAGAAGAAACTCTGAAGCACAAGTTTAATAGGAAGGTTGTAGAGGCAGGGTTTGAACAGGGATTTCTCCAGCCCCTGATAGGATTTAAACCATAGTAACACTCTTGCTCAAAGGTAATAAACTCTCCAAAGCAGGCACTCTGTCTTCCTTCATTAAGAATAATACTCTGAACATCTCAGGGATTATCTAGTACTAAGAAAACACTTATTAACAATCTATATTAAATTATGCAGACATTAGATTTTGTCCATTTTATAAGGACAATTGCATTTTTTGAATGAAAATAAGAAGGATTTTAGCCTACCTATACCAAGGTTTCAGTTGGGTATCTCCATCATAAATAACAGTTAGAAACGCCTTTACTTTTCATTTAGGCCAAATGAGGTGCTGGCCTAAAAAGCAATTATGAGGGTCTCCAGCAAAATCCCAGACTCTGGTGCTGGGAACCTGAGGAAAGAGTAACTCTTTATCTTGTGCATGTAAATGTTTGTGTTCATAATTTCTGAAGAAAAGAGAGGGGATTTGGGTGATTTATACATTTTTCCCCTTTATTTGCAAGAGGTACAGCCTTCATTGAGCTTTTTAAAATTCAGAGAGATTGTGAATATTCTCCTAAGCCCTAGGCCCCTGATGTTCATGATCAAGAGAGACAGTAGGAGGGCTGGAATTCTCTGAGTTCTTCCAAGAGTGATGTTCCCTACTTTTTATAAAGGAGGACAAGAAGCTGCCCTACCACTAAAACCTTCCCACACTAAAACTAGAGTTGCAGCACATCTGCAAAATGTTTATTTGTTATTATAATTCGTCCTCATAAGGAAGCCTGTTTGCTTGACGTGTCACATCAAAACACACATGCAAATTTAACTAGGAAAACTGGTACAAAATCTGCTATAAAGCACAACCAAAACAGGTAGCAGGCCCTGTTAAGCAGCATTCACCTGCAGTGGCTTCTTCTGTATTTCCTCTCCTATTGAAGGGACAGAAAGGATTTTTGAGAAAATTATCAGGACAGATAGGTGTTTCCCTCTGTTTCCTTCCCAAATCCCTGTAATCATGTTTGGTGAAGTGCAATTTCCAATAGGCCAAATCCCTACTGAAAGTGTCTGCTGCTGCCCTGTTGTCTCGTTTGTTTGTTTGTCCTTCACCTTGTTCCTTGCATATAATTTCTGTGCTTACCTTCTGCAGCCTGCGCAATGCTCATCCTCTTTTCTAAACCCTGGAGCAATTTGACATTTTCAGCTATGAAGGCAGCCTTCAGATTCTTCTGCTTGTGAAACTGATACATTTTTAGTAGTCACATTTCCTTTTGTCCCCTCCTGATTTATTTTTCTCCTTGACTTCATTCCTTCTCCCACCTCCATAGGACCTGCTTTTATATGGATGACATCTGTGGATCCAAGAAATCCTCAATCACTTTGGTGCTTGGAAAGACAGTCACCTATTTGTCAGGATCACAAGCCATGAGAAGTACAAACTGACATTTCAGGCAAACAAAGTCTTCTCTCCCTTCAAGGCAGGCAGCAGACACACCATACCATGCAGGGGCCATAACAACTGATCATTCTTTCTCCTTTCTTAACATTGACACAAAAATGTATTTACTGGAACTTAAACTCCCAATAGGAATATTCTGATTAACTACTCTATATTTATTACTCAAATGTTTGCTGTTGCAGCATTTAAACCTGATCAGACTCTTCCTTCAGTAAGTCAGCAAACTCACTAAAGTAAAACTCAAATATTAGATCAAGGCCTCATACCTCAAACAAAACTTTCTCAGATCAAAGCTGAACTCCTAAATTTGGTCATAGGAGACCTGCTATCTTACTGACACAAAACGAAACCCATCTCCAAAACAAAGAGTCAACATTTTAATCTGCAAAAGTCTTATCATTACCATCAAGAGTTGTGATTTTGGACTTGATACATGTTCCTTTGAATAATTCATAATTGATTTTATCCTGAAAATTGCTTTTATCAACGCTAGAATATGCTCTAAGAACCATCTGCAATGACTCAGATCAGCAATTCAATGACTTGATGTAAAAGTTGTATGTAAGAATTAAAAAATCTAATATTACGGTTAAACTCCGAAGAGAATTCAGACAGGCAGAATGTAATCGTACCAGATGGAACCTGAGTTGAATTTGTTTGAGCTGACACCTCCTCTCTTGCAAAAATAATTTTTAAAAGTATTCTGTCCTCTTAGTTCAACGCTGTTAACTTGCACAATGGTCATGTACCTTGCAAATCTCTATCAATTAAAATCTACTTTAAATCACAGCAGTTTTGAGCCACTCAATTACCATTTTACCTCCTCATTACTAAAATGTGCTACCTGTATCTTAATTTATTCTTCACATACATACTCTGAAACCTTGCTTATTCCCTTTGGAAATCATTGCCTTCACTGGGATAAACTCGTCCATGATAGATAACAGCTCTGTTAGCACTTAGTAATCCAGATCAGATTATTAGATTAGGACTGAACGTGCATTAGTATAATAAGACAGAAATCTATTCCAAATAGAGTGCGAACAAGCCCCACTTTAGAAAATAAATGAATGCAACTCATCTTTGAGTACACCATTCAGTAGAAAACAAAGATGTTCTGCTAGGAAAGCCTGGAGGAGAATGTGATTTGTGGAATGGGCAGAGGTCCAGAAAGCATTATATCTTGCTCTTCCTTTCCTCCTTTTGTTATAGTAAGATCATCCCTAAAAGCCAGCATTCACATATACACTAATTATAAATGAAAATAAACCATCTGAATTTTTGCTATCATGCTGTAAAAAGATCCTACTCTGCTTTGGACGCAGTATATAAACAGTGGTCCAACTTTTTCAGTTTCCTGGAGTCTTTCTTTCATAAATTTATGGAACAAAAAGGCATGGATCTTACTCTAAACCTTCCCCCCGTCCTGGTTTCAGCTGGGATAGAGTTAATTTTCTTCCCAGTAGCCGGTATAGTGCTGTGTTTTGGATCTAGTATGAGAAGTATGTTGATAACACACTGATGTTTTAGTTGTTGCTAAGTCGTGCTTACACTAGTCAGGGACTTTTTCAGCTTCCCATGCTCTGCCAGGTGCACAAGAAGCTGGGAGAGAGCACAGCCAGGACAGCTGACCCCAGCTGACCAAAGGGATATCCCACACCATATGGCATCATGCTCAGCATATAAAGCTGGGGGAAGAAGAAGGAAGGGGGGAACATTTGGAGTGATGGCGTTTGTCTTCCCAAGTCACCGTCACACATGATGGAGCCCTGCTTTCCTGGAGGTTGCTGAGCACCTGCCTGCCCATGGGAAGGAGTGAATGAATTCCTTGTTTTGCTTTGCTTGTGTGTGCAGCTTTTGCTTTACCTATGAAACTGTCTTTATCTCAACCCACGAGTTTTCTCACTTTTACCCTTCTGATTCTCTCCCCCATCCCACCGGGGGGGAGTGAGCGAGTGGCTGTGTGGGGCTTAGTTGCTGGCTGGGGTTAAACCACGACACCCCCATAACTGTTTTTAGGGTTTTTTGCTTTGGGATCTTTCTGTTCGATTCTATAATCTCTTTTTCCCCAAAGGGACTCTTCAGCTCTTTATCCTTGCTCAAGTTAATAGGGCTCAGAGGATTTAGCGGAATAATTCTTCATCTCCAGGAAAGGCTCAGTAGTTTCAAAATGTGATGACTTAACAATACACCCATATCCACTGACGAATTTCTTGCTCTTCTCCCTCTCTTACACCAAAATGCAAAATTCAGCTCAATCCATTTTAACTCCTAGATCCATTTTTCAGTTTCCCAAACTATCAAGAAAGACTTCAGAGCTGTAGTGTCTTTGGCTGAGATGTAAGCCGGGGAATGCTTCCAGCTCCTCAACCCACCTTTTCAGTTCAGCATTAGGGTTGGAGCTCTCCTCTTCCTGTGTCTTGATTTCTCTGGGCAGGACAGCCAGGCACACACGCTGGAGGAGAGCCATGGCATGCTTTCACAAGCCTTCAAGCAAGAGAGCACAACTGTGAAATGTCTGCCCTGTGTCTAAGCATACCCTGTGATCACATAAATCAGATATAACATCAAATATTCCTTAAATTAATATCTTGATTTGATGATAGATGAAGACTGAAGATAGCAGGAAAAATGGAAATTTTACTCTGAATTTCTACTATGTGTGACTTCTCCCAATGAAAAGTTAGGGAACTGTTCTGTAACTACCTGCTATTTGAGCAGCTTCCCTTCAGGTAACCAGTTTGGCTGAAGAGATCAGAACTGCCTTCAGGAGACAGAAAAAATAAACACTGCAGAACTGGACGTCAGCATTCAAACTGCAATGTTTTCCCATCATCCTGCACTTTCTCTCTGTATGTCACCATGCTGACCTGGGATATAGATCTGAAGGAAAGTGGAAAAGCTTGAACACCTCAGACTTTGGCCAGGCAACTACATATGTCTGAACACCTAGCAAGTGTTTATATAAACAGGAGCCGATGGCGTGTCTATCTTGCAGCCAAGGCACACAAGCTAGCTTTCATCCAGCTGTCTTGTAAACCCTTGCTGGCTACTCCAGTAGCAAGAAGCTCAGTACAGACTGCAAAATCCACCAAAGAGCAAGACAAGGTAGCCTGCATGGACCCGCATTTTCTCTTGAAAGCCATCAACAAGGCCTTGCTAGGACCTCCAGGCTGCCTTTCCTGGTGAGCTTCCATAGTTCAGACTCATTCATATATCTTGCCCTGTCCTGAAAATAGGAGGCTTGCAGACCTGATGTGACTTCAGTGCAGACCTATTCTAAATTTTCTTGGAAGCCCTGCTAACCAACCAGGCTGCTTTTCTAATTTTAACACATTTTATAAAACTCTTTGTGCTTTGCAGCTTCATTCGGATGGATCAGAATCTTCTACTGTTCTGCTTGCAGTTCTGCTGGAATCTTACAAGGAAATTGAAAGCAGACTTGAAAAAAATATTTCAACCGCCAATTAAACATCGTGAAAAGCTATGTTAATCTCAAGGGACCTCAAAGTTGACAAAGTCATTGTTTACTGTGTTTAGATATAAAGCTAAAAGAAATTTGATAACAGCAATAAGGCAGTTCCAAGAATATCGTTACCATGAAATAATTACATCCCAACAGGATTAGAGGTAATCAGCCACACTGTGTCTCAGTACACCTCGGGGGGTGATTATCTTACCATAACAACACCACCCATTGTGTTTCATTGCTTAAATGTGTTCTGATAAAATAACATAGTTTTAAAATTTGTGTAGTTGTTTGTGTCAGCAGAGGAGCAAGAAAATTATAGTCATAGTATATTTTCTTTTCCCAGTAACTTTGTATTTTAAAAAAATTAAATCCCATTGGAAATTTACAAACATGTTCAATACAAAAATATGTTCAGCATTTAGATTGCAACATAAATAATCAAAATTAGGACATTCAAATTTATCTTGGCAGGCTGTACTTTTTTCATGCTGCTATGACTTTAATTTGTGTCACCATTTTAATGTTATTTAAATATGGAATTTTACTTAATGCATTTATGAATTCCTAGAACGAAAGAAAAATAAAGAAGTGTTTCATAGAAGATTATGAGCCACACAGAATATTATTTATTTACTTAAATGACCAAAAAATAAAGTAATAAATCTTAGTCTCTCAAATAAATGAAACTATTATGCCTGATTGAATGTATTTATTTATACTAATAAAAAATAATATCTCCATAGGTATTACTTTGCTATTATTTGTTATGTGCTGTCAGTGCGTTAGGTAAATATAAAATCAAATAAAAATGTATGACATAAACAAGAGCTCCACGGCACTATTCTATACAGCGTAGTAGTACGGCACCATATGGATTCCGCTATGCTTTCTTAAATCTGTGCATGGCAACTGACAGTATAGGTCAGCTTTGACAGTGGAACATTACAGGTGCCATGCTGGGCTGCTGATCTGTCAAGAACAGTATCCCACATACAGTAATCATAGGTAAGTGATATTGTCTACCACTTATTTATCATTGCAGACAGACCTAGTGGTGACAGTTTACGTGTTCTGCAGATATTCATGTGATTCGCGTGAACAAACCAAATTGTCCCAACTCCTTTATTACTGGAATATAACATTGGCACTTGGGTTGGCAGTCTAAACTTAAGAAAAAACCCAACTTATTCTGAGCACATGAGAAGCCTTGGAATCGTAGAGGCACACTGAGTGCAAACAATAAATTACAAACGAAAAGAGATTTATCAAGAGCATCTACCACTCAGAGAAAGATCATGTTTTGGTCTTCTTGACCTTTCTGAAGACTGGCTTTCTGGCTTATTGCTAAGAGCTTTAAAGACTATTATAAATGGTTGACTCAGCTATTCTGGCAATGAATTATGCAGACTATAAAGGGAACTTAACTGACCTCATATACTACCATCTTTTGAATGACTATTTTGCTTTGAATTAAAAGTCAAAGGGAAATTAAAATGGTTATCTTTATGACTGCTTTAAGGAATTTTAAACCCATAACTGGAAAAAATAGAAAAATTTGCATTTTTATAGCACATTACTCAAGAATCCCAAAAACAGTTAATGTATGGGATCCTGATTTTACAGATAAAACTGAGGCATGGAGACAACAAAGAACAAGTCCGCAGAAAACTTACTGCCTTTTACAAACAAACTTCTTCCATTAATGCATCCCAAGACTATGTTCCATTAGTAATTACTACACCATGTCATTTTTACAGTAATTTCCACTAGAAGAACTTCTCTTACAAGAACACTAGCATTTCAATGTTCAGGAAGCCAAACTGAGAATAAATAACTGAACCGTCCTCCTCCCACATGGCACTATCTTCTTCCATAGGACCCCTCTGAATTCGTCTAATTTCTGTTCATACTGAGAACATCTAAATTAAGGTGCTAATGCTGCATGTTTGAAGAGAATCAAAGCTGAAATCAAAGAACAAAATGTCTTACTGTGAAGGCATCTTTCAATTTGTTCTGTGCCATTTTGCAGACAAAGAAATAAAAGCCTCTGCACTATCAATAAGGCTTTGTTTTAACTCTGCGTCACAGAGACTTGTAAATCTACTGTCATAACTGCTCTGAAAATTCTTCTACGGTGAGCCAAAATCAAGGATTATATTAGAGGTTTCCAAAGGATAATTATTTTTTTTTTAGTTCTGAAAACTATTTATTTTGAGGGACAATCACTGCTATTTAAATCTCACAGTGGAACTAGCATATACACATGAAATGAAGAAAATATTTTGCTCTACCTGTCTGGTTTTTTCTAATACCTGTAACTGCAACAGCATCTGAAATCAACAGATATTTTGGGCATTGTATGCTTTTCATCAAATTGCAGTCGGTAGAAACTAGTGATCTTCCCTAGTGATCTTCAAAACTCTGATATATGTGTCACAAAAATCTATTCAGAATTCAATATCCACATTAGTACTGGTGCCATTTGGGAATACATCATTCCGACAAGGACTCAAAACACTTACGTAAAGGATGGCTCAATGAGAACGATTTCCTTTCTAGTTAGGCACAACAGGACAGATCTTAGACTGCTTCATATCTCCTCACAAGAGCCACAATGCAAAAAACCCCCCCCCCCCAAAAAAAAAAAAAAAAAAAAAAAAAAAAAAAAAAAAAGAAAAAGAAAGCCAATGTAATTAGCTACTGGGAAATTACTCACAAGGACTGGAAATCCTGGGTGCCCAAAGACAAAATGGGTGGTTGGGAGGTCTCTGAGTCCAAGCCACTTCTGGGTTCCACAACTTCTTTAGGAGCCACAACACCAGCTCAGAAATTGAGGATGAACTAAACAAAATATCAGAGGGTCAAAATCCTACCCTTTGCTATTGTAGGTAACCAAGATGCATAAGCTTCTTCATGAACCAACCAACCTCTGTCTCACGCTGACTGTGGTCTCTTCCCTTACTGCTCCTGCTGGAACAGTCTACCATTGTTATTACTCTATATTCAGTGTATTACACTGATCCTTCTTCGTTTTAACAATACTTCTCACCTTTGGGCCTCCCTATCAACTACAACAATTTTAAAATGTCCCTTAGCAGACAGAAGGAACTGGGAGAAGGAGGGATTCTTACAACTCTGCTGGCACCACATTTCACTTTGCAGAACAAGGCTCAAGCCTCTCCTCTTTCCACGCCAGAGGTGCATAAATTTCTCTGTTACTCTTCTCTTCTGACTCATCTGCTTGCCCATCCTAGCTTCTGATCTCCCTCACACTGTCTACATTTCCTTCTTTATTCTTTTCCTCAAGCCATTACTATGCAGTAGTCCCCGCCAATACACACCTGTGAGAGTGTCATTTTTACTAGCCCCATTGCTTCTCAGTTGATTATTTTTCTAAGTTCTTTGAACTTCTTGTCTACAACAGCTGATCAGTTGTTCTTTTCCAGTCTCAAACTAGACCCAGTTCAATCTAGCTTTTAGCTACCATTAACTTAGTCTTAATGTAGTCTCTAAAACTTGAATCGGTTTCCACTCTTCTATTGCTTCATTTATGAATGACTCCCTCATGCAACCAGCCTTTCACTTGAATTTTTGTCTTCCTTTGATTCCCCTGTGACTCTGTCACCTCCCAATTTTCATTTCTTCTCCTTTACTTTTTAAATGAGCCTTTCTATCCCTCTTCCAACTTTCTATGCGGTGCCACAAAGTCACATCCATTGTCACCATTTGTGCTCCTAGTTCACTATCTATTTGCATAATGCCATCAAAAATACAAACTCAGTAATCACCTTCAGGCTAATGTTTCACAGAACTACTTCTCCACTTAGATAGGTCTACCTAGGCACTCTCTCTCTGGCATCCTTTACATGCCAAGCAGGCAACCAAAGGCCAAGAAGTTTTCAAATCAGTCCCATAGGATCCTTACTTCCAATACACAAAGAAGCAGCATCCTCACGTGCTCATCACGTGTGCATCATCTTTGACTCAAACCTTACTTTGGCTTCTCCCATGCAGGCTGATTCCAGGAGGTCCTTTCTCTTATCTGAAGGCTTTCTTGTGCATCCACACGATCAGGCTTTCATCTTGGGTCCCAACCGCTGAATAAAATAAGATGGTGCTCTGGACTAGTATAACTCTTCACACTACCATTGTCTGAAGACGAGAAGCAACAACTTCAGACAGTACTCTTAGTGGAGGAGAGATACAGAGTTCTTTAAGGTATACATTTTGTTTGTATATAATACAACTTGTCAGATCACCAAATGCCCCAGACACCCCACCATTTTCTCTGCTGAGATATTTGAAAGCTGCATCTTGTTACCAGAACTTTATTTTAGTGTTTTATCTCCTGCTAGATATTTCTTCATATGATGCGAAAAAATGAAGCTTTAAGAGTGAAAACACACAGACTCCCCAAACTCAAAAGCTTCCCAAGAGATTCCACAACTGTAAACAGCAATAGTGGCTACTTTTTTTTCTCCTCATTTCATCCAGCGTGAGTCTCTTTCCAGTCCTCGCTGCATGTATTTTTCCTCTCAAAATGACAAAACTTGTTTTGGAGGAAAGAAGCACTTAGAACTGCTGTTAACATTTCTTCAGTATTCTAATGAACTTAATAAGCTCCCATGATGCTTCTTACAATGTAGAGAAACCTTCAAAAATATTAAAGTGACTCTGTTTGCTCCATCAGTAAGGAGCATTCCAGATGACTGGTGCGATACATCAATATTACACGCGTTCTCTTAATGCTGGAAAAGAACTTACAAGAGGAAACAATTATTCACTTTGAAGCTTTTTAATTTTTTTGAACGTGACTCAATTACAATATTCTGCCTGCACATTTATTTTTTGTTTCACCTGAAATATCACTTGATTTATGACGAAACCATATTTTCTCACCCAGTCCTAATTTCATTTATGCCGCACGTACAGTTTCTCTATAATTTAGTGGAAGTTGCAGTTTGACACTGTTTCTCCGACACCTAAACTAGCTCCACAGCTAATAAAGTCTCCTGACTCTGCCAAGAGTTTTGAGATAAAGAACTCTTATGAGGACTTTTCCTACAAAGGATGTGTCTAGACCCTCATAAAAATAATTTTTAAAATTAAAAAAAATTAAAAAGCAAGTTATATAAATTATTAAAGTAAAAGCATAAATACCCTCATATCCAATTTTTTTAAAATATCCTTAATTATAACCCATGTGATACATACAATTTCATAACATATGCCTGAGTAATTCCTTCTCTTAAATATTCATTACATATATAATATTACATATTATACATGTATTATATTCATTACATACAATTGTCTGGAGTATTCCTAGCATTACATAAGTAACTAGTTAGCTTGTTGTCACTATCAGAGCAACAGATAGGGCTTGGCAAGGCTCAGTATATGCCCAGTCCCAGTTCTGCCAGTGGCTCCCAGCTTGATTTAATCAGTAAATCAAGTCCTGCAATCCTCTCTTTCCCACCTATAAAAAGGAAATGTGTTACAGCCCTCTCTGCAAGGCATTTTGAAATCTAATGATTATGCAAGTGAATTTTTCACATATCAATCTTGTTATTAATTGAGTGTCTGAACTGTAAGGCTAAGTGAATTTGCATAAATACCTGTTTATTGAATGTAACTGAATCAGAATCAAGCACTTAATCTCAGTTACACTTTTAAATAACTTTTAGAGAGGGAAATTATTTTAAGGCTGAATTTTTCAGGTGAATAAGTAGATCATGTTGCTAATATGAATTACTATAAACTGCCTGATTCCCCCAAAATATGCAGAAATGATAAGAGAAATTAAAAAGATTAAATGAGCACATTAGCAGCAACAAGAGACTTCAATTTACAAACTAATTGGGCCAGAAGAAAAAAAAAAAAAAAACATTAAAAGGAACAGTTTGTAGACTGGTTTCTTACTAACAAGGAATCCTAAATGAAGCTCTAGCATGGAAAGGCTAAAAAAGGGCACCCATAACATGATCACACACACCTCAATACCACAAGGTAACCCATGGACCCCTACTACATTGGTTGTGAGCAAAGGGCCTGATCACATGGAGTAGTTCACAGGTTGCTGTAGTTTTGCTCATGATTAGGAGATCTAATGCAAGAAATTGTGTGCTTTGCTGGCTCAAGACTCAACAAGTCTTCTGGAAATCAGTGCAGATCTCCCTATTCTCAGGGATCCGAGCTGTAACAGGACCAACTAAACAGGAGGCCATCAGCAAGGCTACCATTACTCTTGTCGATCCCAACCACCAGCGAAACCCGAGGAATCACCATTATTCCCTCCACATACACTACTTGCTTTTCTGCATTTTTTTATGTTACAGCAATGCTAGCACCTCCTTTACAGACACCCACACACAAACATATAAAATAATAAATCTTCAGGAACAATTAAGAAGAAGCTTAGTTAGGAAGTGCCCCATGTCTCACATGCTACAACTACAGGAATACATCATCTGTATTGTAATCATGCCAGCTGGATCTTACTCTGGCTTTCCACAAGCAGAGACTGATGTTTCCCACTATGATCTTGTGTATTGGAAATTAATAAAAAAATCTGGAAAAATAAGTATAATTAATTAGTTAATAGCCTATTTGGTGATGAATTTACTGATAGCTCAACTGTAAGGATAATTCCTTACATTTGTACTAAAAAAGCATTGCTACTGTCCTGGTTTCAGCTGCGATAGAGTTAATTTTCTTCCCAGTAGCCGGTATAGTGCTGTGTTTTGGATCTAGTATGAGAAGTATGTTGATAACACACTGATGTTTTACTTGTCGCTAAGTCATGCTTACACTAGTCAAGGGCTTTTTCAGCTTCCCATGCTCTGCCAGGTGCACAAGAAGCTGGCAGGGGACCCAGCCGGGACAGCTGACCCCAACTGGCCAAAGGGATATTCCATACCGTATGGCATCACACTCAGTATATAAACTAGGGGAAAGCTGGCCGGGGGGCCGCTGCTCGGGCACAGGCTAGGCATCAGTTGGTTGGTGGTGAGCAATTGTTTTTCATTTGCATCACTTGTCTTTCTTGGGTTTTATTTCTCTCTCTTTTTGTTATTTTCCTTTTCGTTACAATTATTATTATTATTTTATTTCAATTATTAACCTGTTCTTATCTCAACCCATAAGTGTTCTCACTTCTACTTTTCCAATTCTCTCCCCCACCCCACTGAGCGGGGGAAGCGAGCGAGCAGCTGTGTGGTGCTTGGTTGCCAGTTGGGGTTAAACCACAACAGCTACTCATGTACAACACATTCATTGCATCCCTCAGCCAAATAACCTGTATTAGCAGATTATAATCTGAAACCTTAAAATTCTACCAGACCGCTCGTTTATTATACGCAAAAAAATGAGGATAAAAAAGAAGAAAACGGGTGGGGGAAGAGAGATTGAAAAGAAGACAGGCTGGATGACCAACGGCACTGACTCAGTCAAATTCTTATTCACACTGTCCATCAACATGGAAATGTTAGACCAGACAAGGGCCTGCTTTGCCCACCTCACGAGTATCATACGACTAGGAAAAAAGAACATTTGGGAAGTGGAACTCCATTTTGAAAATATATACTCAGATATTCTTCTTTTGCTAAACTGGGTCTACCCCTGTAAAGTATTTCTTCTGAAATTAGCCAGAACTTCAGTCCTTTCTAACTGCAGTATTTGATATTCTTTTTTCTGTGCTTCAATTTCATAATCTTCTAAAACTCTTAAAGGAAGAGGCTATAGATCATCATGAAATCAAAGCCAGAACGTTTTTATATTTCCATCTGCTTCTACCACACTCTCATTTTATGGAAAATCATTTTCATTGCATGTTCTTTCTTTAATTTTACTGTCTATTTACTTCTCCAAAACAAACTGGGGAGGAAAAAAAAAAAAAAAAAAAAGATTCCACAAAATTCTTACTTAGGAAAAGTGCCTGAAGCACCAAAGAACCACACTTGAGAACTCACATGAAGGATGAGTGTGCATTTAGGTCACTGAAACTGCAGCTAGGGAGATGAGGCAGCAACTCCAGTTTCCTTTCTGACCTTGGGCAAGTCACTCACTTGTCTTAATGCTTCAGTTCCTCTCATTCATAAAAAGAGGATGATAAAATTCCATTAAATACAGCCTCTTCTACATCTGACTTTTTAATCTCAAAGAATTTGCAACCTAAAATTACTAAGTCTTGGTATAACCTTATACAGCATCCAGCACAGTGCAGGCTCATCCTCAGCCTAGGTCTGTGGTTATTACTGCACTACAAGAACAGTTCCTAAGAACTGAAGGAACAAAAGGTTTGTCATGTCTCAAAATAATGTAATGGAAGGAAGTGCTCAGGAAAATAAAGATCATCTGTCACAAAACTATGAAACACACATCATGCACGTGCGGGCGCACACACGACACACAAAGGTGTAACACAATCTGCCCAGAAATTCAAGCAAAGCAGACAAGAAATTTTAACTGTCATTAACCAACTATCAGTATACCTTTAGGGAGCTGAAACAAGTCAGGTACAAGTCGATGAGCAACAACAGCTAATGTGGAACCTCAAAAAACAGATTAGAGAAAATTCTACATCTACAGGGAATATATGCTAAAAGCACAAACCCTAGCATGATTTCATTAAGAATATAGAGACAGATTTTTAAATGTGAAAGAGAATTGCCAAGGTATGTCATACTATTTCCCTTTTAAAAGGAATTTTAGCAGAAGAATCCTCATTTTTTCATACTGACAAATCTGAACTGCCACACTTTTATACAAAGGATGTATAGAAATAGAGATGGCATAACACAGGGAAAACAAGTTATTCACTGAATTGAGTAGCCTAGTGATTTAGTAGAGAAATAAGGCTGATATTCTTTAAGAAGAAATAAGGAAGAAAACTCTTTCAGGCATAAAGAAGTTCTAAAGGGAGTAGAGAAGGAAAAAGCTACAAAGGATATGTGACCTCCTATGACATATATAACAAATGACCAAGCAACTTGGACTAAGAAAGACCAAGGCAGTAAGGGATTTAAGACAGAATATCATTTTTTTCCAGCAAGACTATAAAAATGTATGATAAAAAAAATCAAATGCCCTGCAATGTGAACAAGCAGTAAACATTATGAATTTTTAAAATTTATTTGAAGGATGAAAATCCCGCATGAAAACAGAGAGAGGAGAATGGCTAATTAAAACTGGCAAGCAAATGCAGTCTCTCTTGGCTGTTTCTTCAGCTTCATTTCAGACACCCTATGTTCCTATATCTAGTGCAGCAGGCAGGTTGGTTGGCATCATCAAGTCGAAGCGTTCTTTATACTGGTAACACTGAGTGCATTTATATCAGACTTTGGTGTTTCCACACTGCAGTCTTTCACTGGAAATCAGCTGAAAAACACCATTCAGTTATGCTATACACATACCGGTATTCCCTCTAATCTCTGCAACGCATACAGTAGCTTTCCATGAGTTACTGAAGTTTAATTTTCTGTTTGTTGCCAAACACCAATCATCTAGTTTTTAAAAATTTTCCCAGTGACTTTTTCCATGAACTAATTATTTTGTACCTAGTGAAGGTGGAAACAGGCAGTATGGGTAAGCTTGCAGAAATATTTTCCAACACAGTGAGAAATTTTTCATTCACACATAATTTTTCAAAAATCCACCACAATTATAAAAAATTGAGATTCTTTCCTCTAAAAGGGAAATATTTACCATTCATCAGTTTCAGGGTGAAAAAAAAAAAAAAACCCTTTAAAATCCTAGCTCTACGGTTTCCTTATTTTTCTAAAGGAAGGAAATCAACTATATAGCACATCCCACTATTCTGCTCCCATGAACATCATAAACATCCTTGTAATACTTATACAAATTCCTCATTTTAATGTCCCAAGTATCTGAATTTTGGAGACTGAGTACTTGAGCTTCTGAATTTGAACCTATCATCAAAGAATTCAATTAGGAAAAAAGGAACCGTAATTGTCGCTTCTGGCAATCACTCTGGGTTTAGTTCCCTGCATTCACCAGACCACAAATGACTATCTAAAATTGCTTAAGTTTAATCATAATAATAATAATAAAAAAATCTTTCTTTTCTGGTTCCATTAAGCAATCTCAATTCTGCAGGATGTAACAGTGAAGTTTGCACATTAAGTTCCTAGAAGCTCAATTTTCTTTTAGGTGGTGGGGGGAAAAAAGAGGAGAAAAGTGGTTTTCACTTGGAAAAGACATAACCAAATGACAGCACCATGTACAAATGTATGCTACAAAATGTAATTTTTTTGTGGCTTGACTACAGGAAGAAGGGAGGTCAAAGATGCTATTAAAGAAAAAGAGGATCTATCTTAGGCCATTTAAATAATAACACACGATTGCTTCATGTGGTGTATTTCTGACTGCCTCATTCAAAAGAGTTTGAAGTAATGAGATTTTCACAGTTATCTTTTGAAGAATATTCAGTAATCTAATGGCTGAATCCAGACCTGAGTGAAGGTCCTGCAAAGTGTTATACGCTCCCTGAAATAAAAGAGAACTGGGAAATCCAAGACTTTACAGAATTAGCCCTTTACACCACATTCCCAATTAAAAGGGAAGAAACCCCAAAAGAGGGACATAGGGGTAGAATGTAAAACTAATAAAATTAATTAATGATAATTTATATTTTTCTCTGGAGATGCAGGTATGCCACGAAAGCAAACCACCTTAAGTACTACATACAAAGAAAACAGATTTTGGATGGCTGGGGAAGAGTTGTGCGAGATCAGAGGAAAAAGGCAAAGAAAAGGTCACACTTCAACACATCCGTGTTTAATAAATGTTTGGAGAAGCTAAGGTTGAAAATGGCAGCCTGACCAGTCCGAGGCCAGCAGAATTATGAACGTGGTGTGGGAAGTTCAGCACACCAGTAAGAACTCCAGGCTGTCCTCTGGCACGATTCACTGCTGTGCTGAGAAGCTTTCATCCAAGCTAAATTCAAGAGGAAATAGAATCTCTCAGAAGCTTACAGGACAGATAACTGGAAGTCCTTTATTTGCTGAAAAAAGTAGGAGGAAATCTGGCACATTTGCAATTTTTGCATGTTACTGGAGTAATCAAACATGACCTAAAAAATTTGTATCATCTCACCCAGAGGAAGGTCTTTACATTGGCTTCATAGTTACTGATGCCAGTAGTTAAGCATATTTAGCATTTTCTATTCAAGGTCCAGTTTTTCCTTGCAAATAAAGCTCTCTGTGTCACAACTGAAATTTTCCAAATGGGACATTTAATTTTGGATGTTTGTTGATTTTTTTTTTTTTTTTTTTTTTTTTTTTTCCTGTCTTGAGTAAAGCAGCTCAGCCGTTTTTTTGGAATGAGGTCTGGTGAAAATATGCTTTGTGCATGTTAACATTTGGGACAGTCTTATCTAGTACTTTCATGCTCAGAAGCAGAGGCCTGAATTTTTAGCAGAGGGACAAATCACACAGAAAGAAAATCCTGTTGCCATCACTTTAAACTATTCATTATTCATCTCTGGCCACATTTTCAGTCTCTGAAAATATTTGCTGTTAGAGACCCACCAGAATTTCATAGCTAATTTCTCAGCTCTGTGCCTTATATCCTCACAGCTCCTTCAGTCTGAGTGGACTTTGCATGTGTCTGATCCACAGAGTATCTTGACCACTCTTGAGCAAACCCTGAGCCACCTCAATGCAGTAAGAACTTGGTGTTCCTTTGAGAAGACAAATACTCGAGCATCGCACAGTTGAATGGAAAGCAGTCAGTTCACTTCTTCTCTACGATTAGTGTTTCCACCCTGTCCAGGCAAAAAAAGGTCAAAGCCAATCTGAACTGGGATGCAGAGAAGTGGAATTATGTATATATACATCTTATATGTACGCAAATATATAATGTTTTAGATATCTTTTATATATGCTTTACACACACACTTATAGATATATATATAAATACCTTTGAGAATTCTATTACAGAAAACTATGTCAAAAGAAATTGTTAGGGTTGTAAAAATCAACTACTCCAAAAATAAAAATGGCAAAGTGAGAACTGCACACAGAAGTTAGTTTGGCTCCTTTAGACACACAGCTTCTGATACGACTTCTATGTACATGATCTTATTAAATTTTAAAGACAAGAGTTCCACCTCATTCAGAAGATAAGGTCGTGAATTCAAGTGTAGACACCTGGGGTTTGATTTGCAGACAAGCTGAACACTCACATCTGTAACCGAGATCAACAGAAAATGCAGTTTGAAGATCTAACACGCTACAGAAGACACACTACTTCACAAAACTAGATCCTAGTCATTTCAAACTGATTTCCAATATTAACAATCACTTTTAATCTATGCCCTAGTTCATATTCACACAGGGGCCAACACTGCCTCACCTTGCAGGGATGCCGTGCTAATTAATTCACAAACAATTGCAAATCAGCAAGACAACACTGAAAGCACCACGCAAAAGCACTAGGAGACTATCTTTTTTCTTTGTTGATGCAAGGTTTCAGTAGCACCCAGTAAATAACAGAAAAACAATGACTAGAAGAAATACTAAGCCGCTACTTACTCAGTAGGAACTCTGTACACTGACAACAGGTCACCTGGAACAAGGAAAGGGGTGATTTAAAGTCTCATAGGTGACTTTGATCCTGGGACTTCTAAGTGCTTGACTTGTTTGACTTTGTACTCTGAGCTTTNTTTGGGCAAGGTCAGTTATATGTAAATTAGACTAATTTAATGTTACTGGGTGGAATTCAGACTAGAATGTAGAAAATCCCCTACAACACAGATGAAATTTAAAGGGTTCCTGGTTGTAATTAAAGGTATGCTAAATTTATATAGAAGCAAATCTGTCTGGAGGGAACATAATGACTGCCCTTGTAATGAGGCAATCCAGGCAGAGAAATGGTCAAACCCACGATGTTAAAGTCACCTGCTGACATAGGTAAAAAGCATATGAAAGGCAACAACATATGATATATGTATTTACCATCTCCATTTTCTTGGTTATCTCTATTCGATCAGCAAACAGCAGCCTAAGTATCATTATGACTCAGAAATAATCAGAACTGTTACTGCTCCTTCTAGAAACAAAGAGTAAAAAATACAGAATCTATCTTTCAGGATGAAAAATTTGTGGAAAAGGTGTGATGCTCCCTTGGTGGGTAACATTTGTCTGAGCATCTCCTACTGTGCACAAAGAAAGTCTGCAGAGTATGTCCAGCTGAAGAAGACACAGCAGCTGCCATCCAAAGCACAGAATCCACATGGATTTAGACATCTCACAAGGTTTGCAGATAGATATCTGAGCACTGAATTTCTTGAAAAGACTTCCAGCTCTCCCTACATCCCATTTTAGGTGCCAAAATCATCTTTCTGGGGCTGCCTGGGTTAGCAGTTTGTTTGTGATAATACAGACTAATGGTAACACAGATGAATCCTCCCTGTTCTGCTAGGTATCAACAGGAGGGAGGAAATTCCTGTATTTGTAGTAGCAGGCACCTGCCCCTTCTCAGATTCTCAGACAGACCCTTGACCGCATCTCTCTCAGCTACCTGCCTGAAGCTGTTTCTGTTTGACATAGGATCCCAGGACCCCTCTGATATAGGTCTCTAAATCATATCCCCTTGGCTGATAATTGCTGCTGCAGCCTGCCAGACTTGACTCCAACAACGTTTTTCTTGTGGAAGACGAGAGGCACTACTAAAAGGCTGTGATGCAGAAAACAAATTCTTCAAAACAAAGTATGATTTATTTTGTCAAAAGGTATACAGCACTCAGACAAATGGACTTAAAATAGCAGAGACCAAGGCATGTATTGTTACTGCTTGGCATCACCCTCAGCCTCCAGGTAGATGTGATTTAACCTTGATGTCCACTGCTCTCTTGAGTACCTCGTTACAGCTGCCCCAGCCCCTGGCTCTCAATCAACCTCTAGCAGCCTGTGGCAGCTGCCTATTCCTCTCTCCGCCGGGTTACAACAGTCCAGTCTTCTACCAGATCAGTATCTTCTGATGTCCTCCTGCTCTTTCTTAGCAAGACAGCTCTGCTGCTCCTGTTAGGACTCTGCAGCTGCAACTCATGGATATGAATACAACCTCTCTGTTCAAGTATTTCTGGAGCGCCCTTTTTTAGCCCCTTACTTTACATTTCTGGCCTGTTTTTTTCTTTTTCTCTGTTCCCCTACGTCCCTCCTACATATTTCACTTCACATGATGGAACACACTCCGAAGAGCCAGACGCTATAATCATGCAAAGTAATTCAGAGATAGAGGAATGGATGTACTGGGCAGAGACAGAGAAGACCTGGAAGGCACGCCTGCTCCCAGGCAAGGGATGCAAGCATATCCCAATAACTGTACAGCCCCTGCATTCAGACCAGGGCCGTTTCCATCCCTCCTGCTCCCATAGCTGGAAGCTATGAACTTTATTACCCATCCTGAGCTCTCTTCTTCTCCCTCTCCCTCCAGGATACAGAATTCCTCCCAGAAACTAAATTAAAATGTATCTTTTAAGAGAAGACAACAATCTCATCCTTCCTCTGTGGTGCTCACCCTACTGTAACTTCCCATAGGAACCCCATAGAAGTGCCATTCTCTCTACCACAGAAACCTGTAACTGTATTGTAAATGTTCAACAGAGATATGAAAAAGGAGAGCAACAAAAACACAAGACACACAGCAATGTTCAAGAGCTACCAGTCGTGATGCGACATGCCTAAAGATCATCAGAGGGATGACTTTAATAGTTTTGAACAGCACCTTGTCTACGCCTTGATTTTCAGATTCAGCATTTAGTGATATTTACTCCTATGTTAGACAAGCCTTCTCTTACAAAGTAATTCTCACTTTCTCACAACCCAAGGGAGTGGAGTTAGCATAGACTAAATGAAATATCATGGCATTTTTCCATCTTTCTCAAATGTTGAGGGTGTGAAAGTCCAGAGAATGAGCTGTAAACAGCAGATAGCATAGTAGGTGGGAAAAAGCGGGGAGGAAGGAGCGACTGGATGAACCCTCCATCGCTGATTGAACAGGACAGTATATTTAGATCAAATTAATTTTCAGTGTTGAAATTATGTTGCAGTAGTGACAATCAGAAGAAAATATTGATAGCAATAAAATGAAATTCTAAAGAAACTGGCACTACATCAGAAGACAGCGCATTGACACTACTTATGTTAATTTCTCCAGGTTTCATCCCCACCTGCATTACTGTTGACACCTCATGTAACCAAGCAAATAACTCTCAAAGAGCCAGGGAGTGAAAGTAAACGATTGCAGCTGCTGTTAGACTCCTATATATTGTAGTAAGCAAACGTACCAACTCATTATGACCTTGATCTAACAGCTCCAGCAGTCAGCTCAAAGGCTCATCGAGTACTACCTTTTTAAATGTTATTTCACAAAGAATGTTTATAGAAAGTTACATTTCTCTTACCAGTTTTCAATTACAACAAGCAAAAGACTATAGCAGAGGAGAGTGGGAAAATAAAAATAAGAACACAAAAGGGAATCAGAGGGAAGTGAATCAAAAGCAATAAGCAAACCTCTTTCAATAGTCAGGTGGGTTTTCAAAACTATTTAACAGGTCACAGATAGGGGACACTTACTTGGGTCACCTTAGCATTATGTTAGTAAGCATCCTTTCCAATTTCATCACCGCAGAACTCAACTCTCCAAGCATACCCTCACACATGTAAATAACTTTAAATAAATTACAGCAAAGTCCTGTCAGCTTGTAATTCAGTCAGTCTGATGGAGCTCTTCACGGGGGCTCTTTCCACTGGGAAAGAAGATACGCTGAATCATAAGCTCTCATTTACTCAAAGCAATGGTGGCCAGATTTGGGCAACTGAAGTCAGTAGAAAAATTCCCATCAACTTCAACGCACTTTGAATCCTACACTAAGTTCTCAACAGGCGCTTGCCTTGGCTTTAATTCAGCTGTTGCCCCCTCCCCTTCAGGTGCAGTTGCCATTTGGTCAAATTAACTGTTGTCAGACTCAGGAGATAGATGGGATTTTGGATCTGGCTGTGTGGCTGCCCCTGTTACATTTTCATTTTATACAGCTGCCGCTCCCTTTTTAATTTGAAAATTACTTTGTTATACTTAAATTGCTTTCAAAGGCAGTCTGTCCAAGCCAGCAGATGCACTAATGAGGGTTCTTTATCTTTAAAATGTGCAAAGGGTAATTTTCTTGTTTCATTTAATTTTAGAAAGATTTTAGTCCGTTATTTTTCAGTTCACATTTAATACCAGAATGAAGGGACAGAAACATAAGATTCTTTGTTGTAACCTTTAATGGATTAGTGGTATTGATCAAAGGGCCTTGGGTGCCGATGCGAATTTGTCACTTAATCTTATAGGCATGTTTATCTATTTACCAAGAAATCAGAGTGTCAAGCTAGCAGTGGTATGAGGCCAAGGGCTAGTACATCTGCTTCCACAGTTGCATACACTTACTAAGGAAAGGAAATAAATGGTCAAATTATATATCATTGTGTATTAGGGTGGGGATTGCTGCTTCTTTTTCTAACTCAGAATTTCCCTCAACTTCATCTAAACAGAGTGGTTTCATCAGGGATGGAGCAATGCAAAACAACATTCTGTATTAAATTAGGTAGTAACCTGTGCAGTGCATGTCAATGGGAAGAAAAGCTGCATCGCTGGGATTTCTTTCTTCTTTAATTAGATACAATCAGTTTGACAAAAGGACATTGAGTGGTCTTGATTTTCATTTCAGAGAGATGTGATCATACTTACAATATACTTGTTAGGCAATTTTTAAAAATTCCGTATTAGATTATTAAATTAACTCTTCGCATATATCATATTGGTAAATTAAATCTGAAGTGACCTTGAAGACATACAAGTTTCAAATTCAAAAAAGGGCAAGTTTTTGAAGGGAAAATAAGATTTGCTTGAAATTCACAACGTGTTTACTATGTGTTCAAAATTTCAGCTCTTCTCACTGGCTCCCAAACCCTTTACAGAGAAAGGATTCTAGGATCTTGACTTCATTCACAGGAGGAAAAGATAACTGGGAAAAAAGTATGTCAGTTGAAATACCATGTAAAATCACTGTGACTACAACCTGGCAGTGGTTAAAGAAGAGCAGGGGGGAAAAAATGGAGCTAAGATAGGATTACTGTATCAGCATTGTATGAGAAAGTAGGGAACAGGGGTTCTCAACATATTTGGTCCAGAGGTTCCCTTTGGACAAAACCTGGTCCATAAAACATTTAATCTAGCCTCTTCCCTGCCACCAGGATCTGTCTCCTCTCTCAGTGACTTCTCCCCACATGAAATGACCTGAGAAGTAGGGTGCTAGCGCTGCTCAGGCATGGGGAAAGGACGGCTGACTGGCAAAGGGGATGAGAAAGGCAAAGGGAATCACAAGACATATTTGGACATTGTGTGAGGTGGAAGAGGACTTGTCCCAGCACTGGTGGGGCTGAGGAGGAGGTGGTGAGAGCTTGCCCAGAAGGCTGGGGCAGGGAAATGGGCTAGCATGGCTGTCAGCTGCACAAAGACAAAGGGCAAAGAGGACTTACTTTGGTGCCAGGGAAAGAAGATCCATGATGAAAATGGAGAAGGGAAAACTGAGAAACACTGGTTATGCAATGGGCGTTGAGGAGGTCCGACATTTCCAGTCATGTGGCAGAGACGGTGCAGTATAAGCATCGCAATACTGTGAAAACCAGTGCTGCAAAGTAAACTGAATAGCCAAATAAGCCAGAAAGGATGCAAACCACCAGTGTAAAGCACAGACTTCTTATCATCTGACAAGATGGACAGCCAGCTTCCATGAAATGTATTTTAGAAGGCTGCAAGCTGAATTTAGATGTAGCACTGGCTTTCCATTATCAAGACTTTCATATAATATTTGCTCCTGGAAATTAAAGTTCGTAGCATTCTGGATAAGGTATTTGCATATAGTAACCCCTGATCTCTTTGCTCTTTCTTGATGCCTGGTTCTTAGTTCCTACCATCAAACTCCAGTCTTACCCTGTACTTTCTGTCGGTTCTGTTCCTTTATCTGAATCTGATGCCGCTACTTATTCACAGCATCTTTCAGCTAAACTGATCTTTGCTCAAGAGATGGCACTTTTCCTGCCAACTCAGGAGGCTATAATGTTTTTTAGCACTGACACAGCTTACATGTGTCAGCTGGGACTGATTCTGTTTCCATACACTTGAAACTTTTCTACTGTGGGTATAATGGTTACTAAAGCATCTCTGCTTTTTTTCTACCGAGAACAATTGCAGGTATTTTAAAAGCTGTGGATGATAACTACAAAAGCCTGGCAGCACTGACTGGAGACTTTTTCTGAAGCATTGCTACAAAGCATTCTCGTCAGTAACTTTGTAAGACGCACATTAGCCCTGATCTTCAGGAGCCACGTTCCACTGTATCAAAAGTATCCCACTAAAACAGACTTCCAGTTCCTCCAGGATATCCTGAACTCAGACATATCCTCTTCTCACTTTGGGTTAGGAAAAATGCGCTTAGACTGTAAACATCTTTTTACATCTCTGGTAGTATGAAGCAATGAGGCTTCTGCAACTTATGTTTCTGACTATCAGTGTAGTCTTCCACATAGCAACACATTTATTTTCTCTATTTAAGACAAATTTCCATAAAACTCCTGCTAGTTGCAATGAACCAGCTCAACAAAGTCTCTTAACGGCACGTAATTTACCATTTTTTCCTCCACCTGCTCCAGGCTGGACACAGTCTCAAGCACAGATAGAATCAGAAGACAAAGCAAGGAGGTCTATAAAGGACATTATCACTGGAAAGAGTCTGTAGGATTTATAACTTATTCTCTCTGGGCCAATGCTTTAATGCAAGTAAAGGCCTATAGCTATAAACATTCTGCCAACAGTACAGTAAGAGTGACATCCACTAGAAGTTAAGCATTTGTGTTTGATAAAATCATAGTCATTGGTCATATTTTTTAACAGAATAATTCCAAAGATCATGGAAAAAAAACAAGCTCTCGTCATACGAGTTATTTTTCCCCTGGTTTGGACAGTGGAAGTAACAGGAGAGGGAGCAAGGACAAGGTGAAGACCAGAAGAGTCACCAAAACAAAACCTACCCAATTTGTTCTGACCTGAAACAACAAACAACATCAATCTGTTCCCGCAGAATGGAAACCCACGCATTTAGCTAGATGCACATGCCATCAGATGCAAACGCCGTTTGACTGGTGCTCCCACATACACTGCCCTTGATGCTTTACCATTTTTTTGCCCATGTGTAGGAGATTGAGACCTGGTAACCTACAGAGCTGTCCCGCTTCTGCATAAGCAGCAGAGGTTGTTTATAAGAAATGTAAACCATTAAAAAAAGATGCTGAGGAAACTTTAGAAATGGAGCTGTTGTCAGCAAAGATTAAATTGTATACCAACGGCACAACATTTATGCACTGCTACTTAAACTGTGACAAATGGTTGCAAACATGATAGTTTCAGGATCTTTAATCTAAATGAATGGTGCTTTTAGCCTACCTCTGACTGGAATTCATTTTGGAAATAAAGAAGCATTTCCAACTCGGTTGTGTACAGAACTACACCACCAATGACTAAAAGGGCAGGAGTTGCAGCTCTCAACAGTACTACGGTGTACTGTAAGGACTGGAACAGGCTGCCTTTATGTATTCATCCCCTTCTGAGTCCCAAGCAATGTCTGCAATGTAAAGTAAGATTTTTACCTACCTGTTGACCTTATAGGAATTGTTTTCAAGGAGTTTTTTCTCCTCTTTCATTTTTCTTGTTATAACAACATGCATAATGTAAGCTCATATAAGGCAGCAGAGATAACATTAAAATGTAATTTTTAAAATTACAAATATCTCAAATAGCAAGCTATTCAAAAATCATTTCCATCATTATCAGTTTAAATGTAATATTAACTACTGGAGGAAACTGATGGCATAGGTAGTTTATCCTACTTACGCTAAATTTATTCCTGTATTATCCTCAGAGACTCTCAGCTGAAGGAATTAAAAGCACAATTCTTACAAACAAGTATTTACAAAGTGATTTTTTAGTGTTTATAGTCTTGTAATACAATATTTATAAAATAATCTAATTGCAAACATTCCAAGGTGTTTTTCAGCACATAGGAGAAGAGAAAAATTCATTCTTTTATCCCACCCCACCACCTCCACCTCCACCTCCCTGTTCTCAATCAATGGCTTGACTGTACCCCTTGGAGATTTCAGAATTTAGGGAAAAAAAAAAAAAAAAAAAAAAAAAAANGAAAAGAAACAAATCATCACAATTACAAAAATGTGAATTTGGCATATAATCAGGTGACCAGCTTCCGATGCTTGCACGAAATTTCTGCAGCAGTCAGCTTGCACAACTGCAAGATTTGCAGCTGGGGGGAGACCTGAGGTAGTAAACTGGGTGACGCACTAAGAAAAATATCCCTTAAAGTTGCCACTTCAAACCCTGAAGTTTACTCCAGCTTTTTTACAGCTCCTATATTTCTAAAAAGACAATAAAAACAATCTTCCCTGTTCAGTTTTTTGAGGGAAAATACAATCTTTGTTCAGAAGAAATTCTTCTGATGAAATACTTAACTTAGAACAAGGTTAAAATAAAGTTAAAGCTGTTTTTAAGAGCAGGAATGCACTGCCATCTCGTGGAGCGTGTGCTGGGAGGCCGTGCAGCCAGCCAGGCTGATGCTCCGGGATGAAACACACTCCAGCCTCGCCGCCCCTCTGAATGCCACCGCCGACAGACATCATCTTTCTGTGCACACAGCCACATGTTAAAAAGCAAGTCGCTGTACCTTTGGAAATGATAAAAATTTTCCTAAGGAAATATATCTGACCAAGGAAGATAAAAGACCTTTAAAAATACATGTAATGCAGAGATCAGGATGAAATTCTGAGTTACACTGCCTCCAAGGCTACCTCTGTACTGGGAGATTTGCACCTCAGCAGCCCACTAAAGAAACCAGTCCCAGCACAGAGGCAGTTTTGAAAGGGAAAGCTGATCTGTCTGCTGATGTAGCAGCAACACCTGCCACCAAAAAAACACATTATAACAGTAAAGCACGGGTTTTGTGGCAAATGCATAGACGCTGGGCTTCTGTGGGCACAAGGGTGCCCAATGAGTCACCCCTCTGTGCAACCCTGAGCAACACAGAAGTGCTGACAGAAGTCTGCAGCATGGCCCACAGTTATTCTGTCAACCCTGCCAGGAATTGCCTCGATATAAGAGAGTATTGCCCTCTCATTTTTTTTTTAATCAGTGTCTGTTATTTCAATATATTAGAGCTGAGATATTCAAAGCTGCCTGAGGGTTTGGAGAATTAGATTCAAAATGTTCTAGGCAGTTCTGAAAATTCCTAAGAGAGTGATTTTACAATGCTATGAGTCTGATCCTTCAATTCCTCCTTGTGTAAGGAGCACTTACTTAGAGAAATAGTTTAAGTAGCATTGTCTTAGAGCCAAATTTTGACATTTAGCTGCTGGCCATGCCGGTAGCACATTTTTTCTCACGCTCTCCGATCTACAAGTAAACTCAGAGTGAGCAAAAGCTACCATCTTGCCTTTGGGCAAGGTACACTCCTGGACATGCACCAAGAGAAGAGAGCCCGTAATACGGAGATGCTGTAATTGTGAGAGATGCACTCAGTGCACGTAAGTGGAAAATAGGTTCCTTACATGCTATGTTAAAAGTGGGGAAGACTTTAATTACTTTGCAGAAAAATATGTCTTGGTTTGTTTGCCTGCTACTGTGCTATGAGTTTTTTGTGAGTTGCTGGCTTAAAATGCAGCAAAAGCTAACAGACACAGAGACAGAAAGAAAGGACCCACGTGTCGCACCACAATGCATTCGCTCGTAAAGAAAAGGTGCAGCAGAGAGCAGGCTGCTGCAAGTCCAAAATCACCTACCTGCTGAAGATGCAGAAACCAGCTGGGAGCAGTTTCAGGGCCCCAGCACAGACAAAGGCTATGTGGTTAAAAGGCAGACTGACAACTGATGTCAGTCAGACCAATGGAGAGAAGGTAAAGTAAGGTTACCTCTAGTTTTAAAGTGATGCCAGGGACAAACAGGGCCTACTGAAAGTGTACAGTTCAGGGGGAATCAGCTGTGTTGGACTTTTTTGCATGAATTTTCAGGGAAACAAATGTATGCAAAAATCCTGCTTGTGTGCACGTGTCCGGCAGTCCACTCAGTAACTTTTTAATCTTTCAGCTAGTTTAACCAAGCCCGACAGAGAGGTAGCAGGCTCGAAGGCCCTGTATTCCTAGCACAGTTTATCAATACAAACGCTTAAGACAGCAACAATGCACTTCACACCCCCATCAAAAAAAAAGCTGCAGCATGAATTAGAGCCCAGTTGTAACGGATCTCCCAAGCAGGCACAAAAACATAGGAAACCAGACTTCAGGAGTTCTGCATTTTGTAGGACTAATGCTTACTCTAATGCATTTCTCTCTATCACTAAATTTAGTGGCTGGTTTTCCTTCCCAAAGCATTTAAATTATTGTATCTCAGGTGGTAAAAAGGAGATGTGGCGGAACGCTGATTTCATTTAAAAACAGGATGAGCAGTGGGATTTCATTTGGAAAGGAGCACAGAGATAGACCCATCTTTTGAAAGAAACAGCCAGGAGAAAATGAAAAACAGGTCATAGCTCACCCTGAAACCATAATGCCTGTGAAAAAGTCCGGCCTGAGTAAAGGATGGAAGTAAATATTCTCCATTCATGTCTAAAATAGCGCTTCCAGGCAATTTGCTCTACACCCAGTTCACCAGAATGGGTGTTTGCACCCCACAAAGTAACCTTGAACAAGGTGTAAAAAACGCTGTGCCTAAGAAGCTGGCATGAGTTTCTAAAATGCCCTAAGTGTCTGATTTGATCCAGTGAAGGTTTATGAACTGAGGAAAAGCTGAGGTTTTTCCACCTCGCTCCCAGCTGGTAATTGCACTCATCATTATTATTCTATATAGGAGACCATGGCATACTGTGTGAGGATATATTTTGTTATGCAGGGCAGAGGTGAAGAACCTAGACAGTATTGGCAAAAGCTTGGCAGGGACTTCAGCATCACAAAACCCAAACTAAAAATTATGTTGAGCTCAGATCTGTGTTACTCTTTATCGAATTGACTAAAGCTTGGAGGGTTCAGAAGCCCCACTGAACCTTAGAGGGTTCAGAGGTTCGGAGGGGTTTCACCCATGTCTACTGCAGATTCAGTTCTCTAACACAGTCACTGGATTTCAGTAACTCTCTTCTTCTGTCCATGTCCATTAAAGTCTTCTCTTTAGTGCCCGCTGTTTCTCAAAATACACATGGACGAGCATCAGAGGATTTTTCTGCAACACATTTGGTAAGCTCCACAATGCTGAGATTACAAAAGGACACTACACCAATGAAAACAAAATCCTTATAAAGCCTTTGATGTTAGTACATTTTCTTCAACACACTTTGGTTTTTAAAACACACTATTCCAATCACTTCTCAGAAATTATTTAAGCATATTTGGACTAATAACTTGCCACATATTATCAATTGATACATATGTAACAGCACATAATTTTATCAGAAACATATCCAGGCCTTGCAGAAAGTAAAACATGGATTCAAATAAGCATGGTTTCAGTTCTGTAGATCAAAAGCTACCCCAGTTAGTGACGCATAGCACCAAGCCATCTGGTGACTTGCAAGAATCTTGGTTTGGTTTACGAACAACAACTTAACCCTGATTAATAACATGCTTAGGAAGTGGTTGGACACAGCTATTTCCCATGAAGGCAGTATTTTAATAAATCTCCTACACCCAAATGTTATACACAGTTTCACTACGTTTTACCCCTTGCAACTTTTTCTCCCTGTCAGAACCCAACTCCCCTCTCCTGAGCAGGTCGTGCTTTTTAGCTCCACGCAGTTAATGTGTGCTGGAGAAATCTACTTTGTCATTTGTGCCCATTTGAAACTGTGAGTGTTGTCAACGCTACATCTGACTGTTGCAGCAGTACCCAGAGGTCCAGTCCAGTCACCATCGCACTAAGTATAGTCCTTGCCTCCAAGGAGCTAATTCACAATGAATAATGAATAATTTAGCTGACAAACTTAGTCTGCTTGAGAAATACCCATGAGCAGATTTCAATTCCTTCAACGATAATCATTAGTCAAAATATGCTGGAATAAAGATGGGGTGAAAGAGGTTGAGGGGAAGAAACATGAGGAAAAAAATAAAGGGGATCACACCTGGATAGCACAGCATGACTTCAGGCTCCTAATTTCTATTCCTTATATACAATGGATGAAATTAATTTGAGCAAAAGAGAGAGAAAAAGCCTTTCCAGACTATGAAACTAGCTTAGATCAGAACTAAAGAACTAATATAAATTTCACCACTTTCCATTCCAAGTGCAAGATTGCCTTCTTTAATTATGTTTTTTTCTATCATACAGAGGCACCAGAGTGCCTGTAAGGAGAGGTGGAAAATCCTACTTAGGCCTTACCCCACATGCAGAATTCTGCAGCAGAAATCACACAGTCCATGCATCCAGGTGCGTGATGCAAGCGCAAATGCACACTGGGCCAGCCGCAAGCTGGCAACAGCTCACCCTGGACGTACGTCTGTCCTATGAGAAAGTGTTCCTGCGTTCTGGCTGATGGCCACACCTTTGCTCAGATGAAGTGTACCACCCTTAAGTGCTCTTCACGCGTAGTGCCCCAGCTAAGAGATTTAGGGTGACTGAAAGAGGAAGAAATCATCTGTGACAGGAGATATTAGTCCACTACTGAACTGGTTCAGACTACAGGAAGAAACAGAGTAGGACCAATAGGTACTGCAATACCTACCGTGAACTGCTGCACTTCCTGAGCTAATATAATGTTTTCCAAACACATGGGATTTGTCATACTGTATGCAAGACTAACATATCTAAAGGAAGACTCTTGTTTTCTCTACAAAACACAAGCAGAGCTAAAATAAGAGCCTAATTCTGGGCTTGTTCCACGTCTGCCAGAGTGCAGTACACTGACTGCAACCAAGCCGCTGCAGA
This sequence comes from Fregata magnificens, assembly GCA_013389945.1. Taxonomy (NCBI): domain Eukaryota; kingdom Metazoa; phylum Chordata; class Aves; order Suliformes; family Fregatidae; genus Fregata; species Fregata magnificens. The sequence continues at coordinate 310,726 of WAAD01034067.1, forward strand.
ATCACATCAATAGACTTAGACAACAACATTGCCCCAAACATAAAAATACTTAACATCAGATCTATCCCTCATCAGGTGACTTTACTGCTGCAGGTTTATGGCCTTGAGGATGTATATGCCACTTTTTTCTCAAGTCTAACGTCTGACCTGCAATCTGAATTTCTCTAGGAAAGGAAAAGGAATTAAATTGTATTTTATTGTTAACTAGTAATTGCTTTTTTTGTTCAAGTAAAGCACTTCTTTGATTAAAAATGAGCATGTGGCACTTACAATATTGTATAAGTGACTGAGAACTGATTCCCTGACCCATAATGATCATACTCAATCTTTAAGACTGAACACTGAAACATACAGTGTCTGCCTTCCCTTTAGTCCTTCAACACAGAACAGCAATTTTGAATTAAAAAAGAAGTCTCCCCACTCCCTTCCTTCTCCTCTCTTCAGCAAGTTTGGCAGCTAGATTACTGCCACAGAAGTGAGCACAAGCATGTGCAAGCTCTGTGCTATATCAGGAGAATTTTTTGACAGGCTGCTTTATTTTTGTAAACATGGGAGAGGGATGTTTTTTGTATTTCTTATACATGTGAGGCTGACAGTGAGTATCAGACACAGTGATCAGACAGAACTAAAAACATCATTTACAAATTCATATTCTAAATGTCCCTTTCAGAAAGATGATGTTTTGGGTAAATAATTACTCAGGATTGTCTAGAAGGAAGCTTATCAACCCAAGTACCTCCCAGGCCGGCAGCAGTTCAGTCTGCTAAGGACACAACTCTGTTTGGAGCTGCTTCAAAGACAGAAAAGATAACTAGATAGATCTGCCTTGGAGGCAGGTCATCAACAAGGGGATGTCTCCTAGACAGGTACCTGTTCTTGGCTGCCTGGAAAGTGAGTTATGAGCCTTTGTACAGCACCTTTCAGGCAAGCAACTTATTCAGGTCTGCCTAGAAGGCAGGTCAGCATGCAGATATGCCTAACAGGCACAGAACTATTGCAAATCTGCCTCTCCATACCTTCAAAGATCCCAAGAGAAGTCAAGAATTTCATTTTAATGATTTCAGCGGAAAGCCATTATTTCCTGTAAGAAATCATTTTCAGTACAGTTGCTGGATATGTCAAACTGCAGTTTCTTTAGCGACACACTCTTAATGCCAGATACAAGAACAGAATTCCTCTTTACAAGGTTCTGGTAGTATCCTTAATACAAAAGGAAATGTTGTTTTATAAGATTTGGCAGCAGGTTACTACAGAGAGCAAAATGTCCGAAAGAACAGGCAAGTACAACTGCAAAAAAGAAAACTGACAGTAGACACACTAAGAAATTATATGTACTCTACCTGTATAAACACAGATGTTGGCCTACTGTTTTCTCTTCCATCAATGTAAGTAACAGCAATGTTTCCAGTGGAGGTTTAGATAGAATTGTCAAAAGCAACAAAATGAATTTAAATATCACTCATTTCAAAAGGATTAAAAATTTTTAAAATCTCCAATCAGCAAGGATTTTAGCAAAGCCATAACTTTAATCACTCAACTAGACAGCTTTGTAATAAAGATGAAGAGCTTCCTTTGCATGTAACAGAGGTATGCTTTCAGTGCATTGTGAATTCAGACAGCTTTCGGTCACGTATGCTCGATTCAGGATTTCAAGTTTTTTTCATTACAATATTATCTGCATTTTCACTTTTTCCATGAAAGCTGAGATCACACACACAAGCTGGCAGTTCTGGATCAGTGTTTGAAACACCGTGATAGTGTGTGCTGACCCAAAGTGAAGCAGAAGTCTTGGACAGAGAGCAGTTAGTGACTGACAGTCTGAAGTGAGAAAGGAAAAACTGTGATGCTAAACAGCAGTTATTATGGAAAGGTTGTATATCTCTAAGAAGGATTCAGCAGCATCCACTGTGAGGGAAGAGCGCTGGTTTAGACAGTGGGCCTGCACTGGGCCATTCCAGCATATTGAGACCCCATAAGGCAGTTTGGAAGCTCTAGTTATTTTAAAAGAGAGAGAAGCATGAAAGAAGAGATCTACAAGGCTCCAAAATGTGCTGTAAGACAGAAAGTAAATTGGGCATATTTCAGAGGGAAAGCAGGTCATATTCAGAAAACACAAGGCAAACAGCACTTGTTTAAACTAAAACGAAACAGTTTGGTTTAATTCCGAGCATCAGTAAGCCACTCTTTATACCTGCACAATCTTTAAAGACTCAGGATATGAGACCCTGCACTTGCGTTATGCAGCACCACCTGGTCTGCCAACTGCCAGCAAGGATCTTAATGAGAGTGACTTATCTTCTCCAAGTGATATCCCCATAGGCACCCGAAGAAAGGTCAAATAATCTTTGTAGAGGGTTTTCTGTGTCTGAGCTTGATCTTTGGTGTGCAATCTGTAATATATGTAAAACACTTACCATATAACAATCAAGAAAAAAAATCTGTAGGTATAAACCCACAAAAAATATAATTAATTCTTATACTTGCAGTATACACATGAGGTTGTTATAGTCTGCACAGCCCCCTAATCTAAATAGCTTAGTCAAACTTATTTTACATGATCCTATCTACATTGATAGAGCTCAAAATTCATACCAAAAGCATAATACCGGCATCATTCCATGTTTGTTTAGCATTACAGAATACCCTTTTAAGCTTTCAGACTGTAAACTCTTTGTTTGCCATAATTGACCTATTATTTATTAAACTGTATTATTCCAGCTCTAAAGAACCACTGAACAGACATATTCACCAACAGCTGTGGATTTAGGCTTCCAAAACACTCTTTTCAATTAAAGGACATATTTTTTAGAGAAAATTCTATTTTAAGTAGATCACTGTCTGGGTTTTGTTTTATTTTTTCTGATTTGTGAAATTATCTACCTTCCCTTTTAGGTTTAATTAGTAACTGACTAAAAGAACTTTTTAGAAAACTTCCCACGTCCCTATCTAAAGAAAGATAAAAGCAGTATTTACCCCCACCGCCTCAAACGTAAGTAAAAGGTCAGGGATGAGATTACTTTATTCTAAACTGCCTTTCCCATACTCTGATACTGGGACCAAAGGAGATCCTAAAACAGCTCAGAGATACCTAAGGGATGATTTAATTTGTTCAACCCGGAATAGCCCCACAGAGGTCCTCTCCAGCTGAAGATCAGATGAACACCATGTCTTGCCAGATGCTACAAACAGCCTATGCATCCACCTCTTCACTGGTATAGCCTGCTAATACCTGTTTAAATCTCTTTCAAATCTTTCAGGCTTTTTGCACATGCTGAACTGGATTTAAGTAGGTCTCAAAAATTTAGTTCTGAATCTTATACAACATTTTTGCATAAGGGTGCCCTTGTGTTATCCAGAGAGTGCCCAGTAAACAAAAGCCATTTCACAAAACAGTTCCGGCATATCCACAGCCTTTTCTTATGCTGGAGCAGAGGAGATATGTACCAGGCAATGCTGGCACTCTGTGACACTGCTGCTCGGCTGTGGCCATGCCTGGGCATGCAACGACACATTAGCAGCTCACACGTCTGCCAGGCTGCACTGGGAAAGGTGGCTCCAGGACACCTATTTCTCTACATGGCACTGAAAAGTTGGCCGTCTTCTTTACCACACGCATTTGAAACTGAAATAGCTTTATGTTTGTATACACAAACACACACACACATATATTCCACTTCAACTTCTCTTACAAAAATTGAGAATATAAAGGAATTTACCTTCACACACCCCTCTAATATCAGTGTAATATTTCCAACAGCAGCTTAAAACAGGCTTTCCCGTGATGTCAGTTTGAAACCAAAGGGATTGCTAACCAGTGAGGACCAACTCTTGTATTCTGCTTTTGTAACACTGAGCAATTATGAAGTAACCTTAACACTTTGCCTACAGTTCAGCAATTGATTATCATTCTGATTATGCCATCAGCTACGCTGGTGCCGAAACAGATTAACTCAACTGGTGACAATGAAGTCAGTTCTGACTTGAACCTGAGTGGCTGAAATTGAATCTGTCCTCTAAACTAATCTGAACTATGGAATCATGATCACAGATGTCTTCACTAACAGAAGCCTACAAGTTCAATTGAAGCGCTAAGGAGAATAAAGTGAAGTGTCTAAAGAATGTCAGATTTTGAGTATCTTCACAGGAGGACACTCCAGAAGCTAAGAAGAGGGAAAGAAACCATACAAAAAACTTCTGATGTGGTTATATTGCAGAAGCTCCAGTAATTATACAGTCAATTATATTTCTTTAACAGGTTTTTTGATATCTTTGTATTTGTCAGCTCTAAGCACTTGAAAGAAACTGTTGAAAATACATCCTTTAAAGTATCCACAAAATCTTGTGCAGGATAGTGCTCTTCATAAAAGGATACTGTAAAACTACAAGTATGAAAACAAAAGCTCTCTTTGCAAGATCTAGCAATCATGGGGAGGGGAAGATGGAACAAATCAAATGGCAATGAGCATTTTCAAGTGTTTGCAATAGTTGTTCCAAACAAGTGGACGATTCCACATCTCATATTCATGTTCATTATTACAGCAGCCGAGTATTTTTTATAACTAAAATTCAGCTGCATTTCTACAGCAGCATTCCACCTTTATTAAAAAAAATAAACAAACAGTGGTCTGTATGGCAATTCCATGCCTATTTAATAACGTATGTTCTACTCTCATACTTCTCAGTGACCTAGAAAACTCCGGGGAAGCTAGAAAAAATAGATTCTCCATCAGTGATCCAAGCTGATAAGCCTGGATCATAAGACATTGCAAAACAGACCTAGCAAACCATTAGCCTCTGAAAACGCAAAAACATGGAATGTGGAGTGACTGGGTCACAGACTGACCATCACGCTGACAGCATCTGGAAGTGGACAGAAAGAGCAGAAGCTGTTGTTACTTTGTCACAAGAAAAGTTTGAGGAGTCCACAACACTTTGTTGGATGGTGCTTCCAGTCCCTTTTCTTTATAAAAGCAAACGGAGCACGTTTCAGCAGCGTATGTTTGAGGCATGGATTCACATGGCAAAGAACAGAACAGTGGAAGAGCCCCTCCCAGCCAGCCAGCTACATAAAGAGACACGAGCAACCACAGCTTTCATCAACGGTCTGGATTCTCACCAACATGTGGATTTCTAATCGGATTGGCAAAGGATCTCAGCCCCCAAACCACACACCACAGCTGAATATTATAGACAACATCTTCCCAACCACCAATCAAGCTCGGTTAGGACAGATTTAATAAGCAATGAAATAAGGGAGCAGGCAGGTAGAGCTCCAGCTGCATTCAGCTTTAGTGAACAAACAAGTCTCTGCACAAATACTGCTTGCAAAACATTTTGTTTCCGAGGGCAGGTATACTGTCCTTATATTGTTTCAATTTGACAGAGAAAAGATTATGCCTTGTCATCATTCTGCTGAATGCAACCACGATCAAAAATTACTTCTGAGGCAGTTAATATCAACTTTGAGAGTATCAGCAGAATCGTGTAAAACACCACTTAGGTTTGGCAAGTTTAAACGGTTTTGAAATAACAGGTGAATAATATATTCGGATTTGCCTCCGTGGGCAGCCAGAGCAGACAAAATTACTGTAAGACAAATTTTTTGACAAAAACTCAAGATAAACGACTCAGCTCCTCTTTGTCAAGAGTAACAGAGTGGGCGTATAAATAAAATGCAGCAGGCAGGACGTCTCTGGAGTTTAACAAGGCCTCTAGCACTCCACCACATAGAAAACTCATTAACACACCGGAGAATCATGGCACAGATCAATTCAGATGAAGAACAGAGATTGCAAGTGAAGAGATTGCAAGTGAAGAGATAAGCGTCATGCTAAATCTGGCTGGGTAGAATATCAAGAAGGGACTTGCTAGATCCCACATTAATCAACTACCAGCAGTCCAGGGCAGAGCTGGTCCTGCTCCTCCCCTACCTGGGAAATTACGTTGCGGTAGCAGACTGCTAGTTCAAAATGCGTAGAGGATATTTATTAAAATCTGGAAGGTTCACCGTCCCACCTGACCTGACTTAAACACATGAAGCCTTAAATCCACCTCATGTTTAACTTCTCCTCATTTCACGTGCTTTGTGCAAGCCCTCCTCCTCCAAAAAATCTCTTGTACGGTTCTATATTTTGACTACTCCTCAATCGTCCCTCCTTAAAATCATTCTCTTACAGAACCTCTATAGGGTAAGATGCCATTTAAAAGATTCTTCGATCAACCTGTATTGTATGGCAGTCACATTTATTAAGAACAGCAATAAAAATGACAACTCCATCATCCAGGTTTGTTGTGAAGGACAGAAGCAGTTGTCACAGCCAGCCGAAGTCACAGACAGACAGACACGTAATGAATAACATTTTGTCAAATGTATTATTCTCAACTGTGTGGACATTTCCAGCCATCAACATCCTTTATTTGTTTCTCTTTGTCAGATCCCTCCGGACTCTCCCTTGAATCTGTCAAATGTGACTGAAATATCTCATGGACCTGCTTTATCAGGTAGCACTGCATAAGAAGTATCCTGGATATTAATGTGCAAACAGGAGCATTGCGGATTACTCCAGACAAGCTTGCACAGCTTGCATGCCTGGTGCCTCTTCACGAGGGAGAACAGCTCACAACGATACCAAAATTCAGGGTTGGTCAATATTCCTCCCCTATGAGGAAGAGAGACCCGCAGCCGCTTGAAGCAGCCATGCGAATGGATGGCCGATCTGTGTTTTGAATGCCTACCACGGCTTGGAAATCTGTACTACAGATCTGTGCTACTTTTGCCTGCAACACATACATACCTTCTCGTACACGTGTGCAATACTGTATCAGGAAATGAATTTATATGTATGTTTATGACTTTGATGGTGAACACAAACAATAAAGAGTACAGTCCTCCAAAAACGTGGCATGTGGCAACAGGAGCACCATGGTGTGAGGCAGAAAAACATGAACACTGTCATGCAAAAAAAAAATTTTTTTGTCTATAGGATTATGGTGTGTTTCTGCTCTTGAATAAACGAGAATCTAACTGAAGTCAGTGTGACCTACAGGCGCAGAATGATGCCATAAACGTTCACGTACTCTTTTTTAAAGGCATTTTTTGTCTCTAAATGTCTTTTTTTTAACAAATGAAACAATTTTGGGTTATACTTTCTATTTAATGGAAATACATTTGGAAGGCTTCTTGGCGTGACCACAGACATTCTGAGCCACTAATTTAGATTTGTTTCTTTCGTTATCCTCTAATTAACTTGCTCTCTTCATAGGTATAACTTTTCCAAATTCTCTTCTTCCAAATTCCTCTTTTTTTAATGTACTTCCTATTAACACTGTTATTCAAGAAACAAAGGCAAATCAAAGAAATACCAGCTACTAGACTGCAACCGTATCAATCAGATATTTCATATTTCCAGTCTTTTGAATATTGTTGAATGCTTCCTTACAATGGCCATCAGATATCTTTCTCTGTGTAGCATGAAGGCAAATTTCAGGCAAAACCTTATCACTACACATAAAATACTGCCCACTCTTCTGCTTTACATTCAGGCAGCCCTATTCTTGCTTGTTATTAGCGATTCAGCAAATTGTAAAATAACAGCAATCCTGCGTTACTGCACCTTCCTTGAGGAATATGCTCCCCTTAGCACTTGCATAAATGTTATCCCAATCAATAACCTAGTAATTAATGTCACCAGTGTTTTGGCCCTTTTACAAGTCTCCTTATCTGAAAAAACATTTCTTGCTCTACTTTTTCAAACTGCCTTGGAAACAGAACAAGAATCATTCGGCCACCCCTTTGTCCTTAACCTCTGAATTAGCGATTGCTGTAATGTCAGTGAAAATCGTTTTGTTTTTTCTCTGCAGACACAGCATCATTTTCTTCCTGAGTATTGCTTATTCCTTTTCTCATTCTTCTAGTTTATCAATAAGCCATAAATTCTGATTTTGTTAATACCAGTAGTAGTTTTGTCTCAGGGTTCTGAAACTGCTGGGGATTTTTTGTTGAGTGGTTTTGGTTTGGTTTTGTTTTACTTCCAGTAATAAAAAAAAACCCAAAGAAACTGAAATGCTAAGGACAGGAAAACACTGGTAAGCAAATGACTGAGTCTGACAAACAAACAATTATCTATACTGCTCAGCTACCTGAACATATCAAGGGTGAAATCCTGCCTCCATTGAAGTCAATGGGAGTTTTGTCATTGACTTCAACTGAGCTAGAATTTCGCTCTAGAAATATTGTATGTGAATAAATGGAAGAAACCCGCATGGAAGACAGTGCAAGCTTACCTGGGAACTACATTTCTCAGGAAACTAAATGCAGCACTTCTACGTATTGAAATTCAACTTCAGAATTTTCTAGTTCATTTACTTTTCAAAAGGTTAAGCAGACAGAAGATAGAGCTTTTAACACTATGGAAGTATGACAGAGTTATATTCACATACTCTAGGGAAAACTGTCACTTGCATGATTTTGAACACGGCTTTCCCCAGCATCTGACGAAGAGGAGCCACATGCTGCTCTGCACCCCAAAGGAACTCCTTTGGATCAGTGGCACGGCACACACCCGCCCATCCAGCCTCATATCTCTGCAGCCTTTGCTATCGAAGTACCTCAACCTGGAGCTGAGTTTATTGCATCGATATTTCATTACGGAAATCACAAAAATCTCAAGAACATCGTCCGATGGGGAATCAAAAACCTTTTCCCCTCTCTCTCCCAAGTAATATAAATAAAAATCACAATAAAGAAGTTTTGCTGATTAATAGGCCAAGCTACGGTACAGTTGCAATCGGCTGACAAACAGAGCTGCTCATCCATTTTTGCCTACAACCACTGCCCAAACGGAAGGTGCAACAAACGTAAACCGGCACTTTGCCATTCCAGCAGATGAACGTAGTGCGTAGATGTGGCCCTGCCTGTTGGTACTAGCTGTATTTTGAGAGGGCACAACTCCCAGCCAAGTATGTCAAAGCAGCTGTCTATCCTAAGCGCGCGCACCCATGATTAAAGAGATACGACTCTGCTAATCCAGCCCTGATTTGGGAAGAAGGATTAATATTTAGACACCACCACCACCACAAATAAGCTTCTGGGACCGTAAAAAACCAGTCAGTCAAGGCTCCTTAATCAGGTAGAGACGATTCATTTGAGAAAACCTGCCCCATGACCTTTCACGAGTTTCTGAGCGCAGACAGGCTGTCAAATTTTTATGGAGAAGAGAGGTGTAATCAACTAGCGCTTATGATGACCTTTTAATAAGTGAGCGGTTGAGGCAGGCACACATTCTGAACAGAATAAGAGATGGGATTTGTACGCGTGCCTAGCGTTTGCTGGGGAAGGTGAGGAGATCCACCCCCGTGCTTGTTCCATTAGCCCACTCCAACCAGTATGTATGTGCGCATATATACCCATACGCACAGCGGGAACAGCGCACGCCAACGCCGCCTCGGTAGAAACCCTAGGAGTCGGTACTCCCGGCGAAGAGACGAGGGCCGCTCACACCGACAGAGGCGGCAGAACGGTGCCCGCGGCAGCCCCCCGGCCCCGCGGCTCCCGCCCCGGCGCGGC
>WAAD01034067.1:320712-350820 GCA_013389945.1 Fregata magnificens
CGGGCGCCGCCGCGCCGCGGCCCATCTGCACCTTCTGCCTCGGCGACCAGCGGAAGCGGGTAAGGGCCGGCTCCCGAGCACCGCTCCTCCGGAGCTCGTTGGCGGAGGGCGGTTATCGGTCTCCACCGCGGGTTTGGCTTGGTTGAGCTTCGTTTCCCAGGTTCAGGCCAGTATGACTACACAGGAATGAGATGCAAGACGGCACGCAGGGTAGGCTAAAAACACACCGATGATAACTACTTCCATAAAGTCGAATGAAATGATTTGTTTTCCACGTTGTTCCTTCTGGAAAAACAACAACGGCATGAAAATAATTTGAATGAAAATACTCTGCGCCAGTGAAGTTCAGAGGAACAAGTACTCTGAACCAACTGTACGGTTGGACTCGATGATCCTAAAGGTCTTTTCCAACCTAAATGCTTCTATGATTCTATACCCTTAAAGTGTTTGGGCTATAAATTGCAGCGCGGGAGTGAACCTCACACGGCAGGGATGCTCTGCTGGGGGGTCTGCAGCCTTGCAGGAGTTTGGAATTGCTGCTGCTTTGTCATGCCACGTGTGCTATCTGACCAACGCTCTCTACACTTTTTCACAAGCATTTGTAATTAAAGATAAAAATCATCAGGCAGCTCCTGCTATTTCTAGGGAGGCGAACAAAATAAAATCAACAACACCCCCCCCCCCAAAAAAAAAAAAAAAAAACTTTCAGGGGCATTTTCGCCTGCATACGAAGAGTTCAGAACTGAATCCTTCTTATTTAAATGATTCCTTTCTGGGCTGTAAGTCTGTTACGGTCTGAATCAATCCTTGCTGGAAGTCAGCATGCAAACACCCAAAGCTTTTGTGGAGAGTGGATCAGGCCCTCAGGCTCTCCAGGTCTAGTTCTTGCTTTTCTACGTGGTCAGTAGAACCCTAACCGAGGGTTAAGGGGCAACCCTGGTATCTCCTAACCTCTGTTTTTAATCCCTCGTACAGCACCGAGAAGGAGAGAAACCGCTGTCTGGTCCAGCTTTAAGTGGACGCTGAATCGGCTGAGAATCTCGTGCAAACCTTGCACTGACTGTACGACCGCTCTGGGTAACGGCGCCACGCTCATGCTATATGTTTACATTTAAATAACGCAGTCCTAAAAAGAGTTACTTTTTAAGCCTAGGCACTTTGTTTCGCTTTGTGACAGGTTTGTTCAGGGTATTTTGCAAATGAAACTGAACGCTGTTGAGACGGTTGCACCTGGTGCGGCAGCTATTTTAGTGCGAGAAATGTTAAACCTAAGCAGCCAAGCCCTGACCCTGATGTCTCCTAGACCTGTGTCACATGGTGAAACTTGAACTTCCAAACACACAGCGTCTCCTGTCAGGGGAAGCTGTCATGAACACGTCGTGCTGTACGCCTTCAGGCCAGCTTGGGCTGCACGCAGCGCTGCCGCCCACTCCTCCAGCTGCACGCTAATTCTTGGGGTGGGGGGCTGATACCGACAGCTGACATGCTCAAGTGGTTTGAACGATGCTGGAAGATTATCTTAAGTTGTTCACAGAAAGTCGGGAAACTTCCAGGGAAAGCACCACAGTTCGCTGTCCACATAGGCACAGCAGCGCATTGACACGGGACATAGCCAGGACAGGAGAGGAAAGTGGAGAAGTCCTGCGTAAGCGATGCTCTTTTCTTATTAACGGTGCGAGTCGTGCCAGTCCTTTAAATAGCACGGGATATTCCTAAATCTGTCTGGCAAGCACGGGGTAGGGAGGGTTTCCCAAGGGCTCTCTACATTTACCCATCACCCAGGTCATTCCCAAATGGTGCCTGTACATCACTGACGTCATTTATCTCCCCTCTGTTTATTAAATTCTGTACTTTTTTTTTAGAAGTAAGTCTAAAAAGCAAATATGCATGTTATGTTTTCAGTTTTGGACATTAATGAACCAGCAGGCTAAAATCTTAAACCCCAGGAATGGTGGATTTTGAAAAAATATATAGCTAGTTTAATTTTGCAATGGTTTTTATAGTTATTTATAATATATTTAATTGGGCCTTAATTAATCTTTAACTTGTTAGTTTGGGAGGCACTCTGTATTCTTTAAAAGCTTGGTAACGGTACCACTCTGAGAAGTGCTGCAAAGAATACTTGTCTCTTTTTTTTCTCCCCTGATGCCATCTGTTCCGCTCTCCCGGCCAGCCTTGCTGCTTTAGCCAAATGTGAGGACTGAAGAAGCAGTGCTGCGTTGCTCACTTCACTTTCTGTATAGCATTTTCTCTTTGTCCCCTAAATGAGTGCAAAGCAAATTCTGGCATTTATTATGAAGAAGTTGGCAAGAACAAGGTCTTGGTATATTGCTCATGCAACTTCACGTTTTTAGTTTTCCTTCTCCCCTCCCCAGCACGCACTGACCAGCCTTCCTTTATCACGATGAGGAAAAATCTGTTGTACCTACAGACCCTGCCGTAAACTTCTCCTTTAAAATCCTAATCAAGAAAAACACCGAAGCAAAGCCCCGGCGATTCCACATCATGTCGGTCTATTCACTTACTAAAAGCTACATGCTGTATTTTCCTGGATTGAGAAGAGCTTTTTGTTTTTAAAAGGTTTCTATCATTATTTTTTTTCTTAATAGGGAACTTTAAATTGCTGCCAGGTTATGATCTTTGTTTTGCTTTGGCATTGATTCGTGAAGCTGGAACTCTTTCATGTTTATACAGAGTGCTTTTTAGTTTTTGTATTGTGTCGGCATGTGTGTGTGGGTATAGATTTCTACAAACATATCTTCCTGGCTTTTTTTTAAATGAATTTGAAAAAGTTTGTCTTTTAAAAAATTATTTACTTTATAATTAAAGCTGATCTTACAGTTAAGCTCTACATTCTTATGAACACATTAAACCAAAGCATCTGACCTGCTTTACAGACAATTAATACTAATCTGTTCATTTAGCTGTATCATTCAGTATGATACCCTAAAATGGCAAAACCTAATGCAATTTCAAACAATTTTAGGAAAATTTTGCATTGAGTGTGCTTTGAATTTTGCAATTTGTGAGGAAGACAATGAAATTAATTATTTCAGGTTTTCAAAATGTTGTGATGTTATTGCAGTTTTAAGAGTAGTTCTTGGCAAATGCAGCATATTTGGATTTAATAGGATATCTCTATACTGAGTTATTAAAGGACATGAGTATATAAAAGTGAGGTCCACTTTTGCACTGTAGTATTAACTGAAAGCTCATGACTTGAAAGTCTCATGAATAGTTTGCACAATTCTACAGGAATTTGATGTTCTCACTTTAAATGGGTTTTCATCTCCCTGGTTTTGTATAGCGTTTATACAAAATGCTTTTCAGTGACAAAAGCAGGAGCAGGCTGTTACGACTTGGCCATATCTCCTATTTAATGTGGCTCAGTGCGGCATTAAATTCTTCTCTCTTTACTCAGGATAAACTGTTGAATTCAACTGGGCTTGGAGATTTCAGTATAATGCTCAGGGTTTCAATTATTAAATAATATTGGAATTCCAGTAACACTGATTGATCATGGCAGAAATTAGGCCCCAGAGCACTGTGGCCCAAATATTCATGGTATAGACAGATAATATCTATCCCAAATGATTATGACAGTGATTTCTCTGAGGAACAGACCCCAAGCCTGCATTTATACATATGTAACACTATGTATTTAAATGGAGACAAATGGGTACAGATCCTTACCTTTGCTGAAGTTTATTTATAATGTAAAACTTCTCTACCCCCAGGAACAAAAAAAGATACAGGATTGAGCTGCTACTGTGTAATGGGTTTTCTATAAACCTAGGGAAAAAGAATTTAATTTCTAGAGACACAGATGAATTGAGTGCTCAGATTTCACATATAAAGAGCTCACTCATCATTAGGTTTTTTATTGAATTTTTAGTGTATGAGTTTGTGTGTCTTAGCAGTTCTATTTTTTTAATCACTTGGTGGAGAGGCATTGTTTGTGGCATGCACAAATATGTATTTGTAAGCCAAAATTTGAAACTCGGCTGTCTAAGAGCGAGTACCTTCCTTGATGGTCAAGCATTGGAATGATGCGAGTTTTTCCAGAGGTGCCGAACACCCTCTTGTTCTGCTGAAGACTTTGTTTTTTCCACATATTTGTAAGTGCATTCTGTTCTGTATGTATGAACAGAGGCATGCCTAATGCCAATCCCATCTTTGTTTTCCTGTAAACACTTGGCTATTCAATTTACATGATGCATGAATAAAGCAGAAATGGTGAGATATACACCATTTGATCTTAGATCCTATTAAATGATTGTTAAAATATTCCAAGCATAGTACTTTGTATAAATCATTGTACTTAGCCTGGTACATCACAGTATAAAAACAGCATCAAGCAAAACAAATAAATCACGTTGTTTGATTTTACTGGTTAAGTTTAAAGAAGTGTTTGAACATAGTACTTGGTTATTTATTAATTAATCATAATGTAAGTCAAAGTACTTTCATATGTTAGCTACTATTTTCAGTTCTGTTCTACAAAATGGAAGTTTCCTTTCTAATACCTTCTTGGAAAATCTGCTTCTTTACAAAAATCTGTATTTGTTTGCAAAATGTGCTTATATTTGCTAAAATAGTATTTTTGTTACTAATTTAAACAATAAACTATGAACACTAAGGTGGTAGTTCTCTTCTATAGCCATCTCAGTTAAGATGCAAGTATTTAATCTTTTTCTTTACCTTTTTCAAATCTTTTATACAAGATTCCAGCAGTGTATGTATGTATCTATGTATGTACGTATGTAGAAGCGTGACCAGCAGGTCAAGGGAGGTGATGCCCCCTCGAATACTATGTCCAGCTCTGGGGCCGTCAGCACAGGAACGGTGTGGACCTGTTGGAGCGGGTCCAGAGGAGGGCTACAAGAATTATCAGAGGGATGGAACACCTCTCCTATGAGAGATCATGATGGGATCTATGGAGATAGTGACAAATGGTGTCCCTCAGGTCCGTTTTGGGACCAATACTGTTTAATATCTTCATCAATGGCAAAGACAGCGGGATCGAGTGCACCCTCAGCAAGTTTGCAGATGACGCCAAGCTGAGTGGTGCAGTTGACACACCACAAGGACAGGATGCCATTCAGAGGGACCTGGACAAACTTGAGAAGTGGGCCTATATAAGCCTCATGAGGTTCAACCAGGCCAAGTGCAGCGTCCTGTACCTGCGTCGGGGCAACCCCTGGTATCAATACAGGTGGGGGGATGAAGGGATTGAGAGCAGCCCTGCGGAGAAGGACTTGGGGGTACTGGTGGATGAAAAGCTGGACTTGAGCCGACAATGTGCGCTCGCAGCCCAGAAGGCCAACCCTATGCTGGGCTGCATCAGAAGAAGCGTGGCCAGCAGGTCGAGGGAGGTGATTCTGCGCCTCTACTCTGCCCTGGTGAGGTCCCACCTGGAGTGCTGCGTCCAGCTCTGGAGCCCTCAGCACAGGAAAGACATGGACCTGTTGGAGTTCGTCCAAAGTAGGGCCACAAAAATGATGAGAGGGATGGAACACCTCTCCTATGAGGACCGGCTGAGAGAGTTGGGGTTGTTCAGCCTGGAGCAGAGAAGACTCTGGGGAGACCTTACTGCAGCCCTTCAGTACTTAAAGGGGGCTTATAAGAAAGATGGGGACAGACTTTTTAGCAGGGCCTGTTGCGATAGGACAAGGAGTAATGGTTTTAAACTAAGAGGGTAGATTTAGACTAAATACAAGGAAGAAATTTTTTACAGTGAGGGTGGTGAAACACTGAACAGGTTGCCCAGAGAGGTGGTAGATGCCCCATCCCTGGAAACATTCAAGGTCAGGTTGGATGGGGCTCTGAGCAACCTGATGTAGTTGAAGCTGTCCCTGCTCATTGCAGGGGGGTTGGACTAGATGACCTTTAAAGGTCCCTTCCAACCCAAACTATTCTATGATTCTGTGTGTATGTACGTACGTACTACAGGGCTGCCAAAATGGTTGCGTAAGACCAGTAGCTTTTAAACCCTTAACCATGGATCAGTTATGTTTCGGAGGCAGCATTCTGATCCTGTAAGGCCTCCTTCTCTTTAGCACTGAGAAAGTCATACTAAGTGTCTACACTAATACTTAAGTTTGAGCCATCCAGCAAACACACAAGCCACTTACCCCCCTGCATCTGCTCGTACTACCAAAGCTCGACGCACTGAGCTTCAGACTTCTAACACGGCACTAAAGATGCATCCTAGGTGCTTTCACAAAATTGTAGGGCTTGATCTGCAAGCTCCGCATCTCTCCTAGGCTGCTTGGTGTGCATGGGCAGCAGAGAAGGAAAGCGGGTAGAAAGCTTGGAAAAACGAACAAGGGGGTTCCTCTACTCAGGGCATGCTCTATGTCGTAAGTGCCAAATACAGGGGGAGTTGGAGGGAGGGACAGAATGGAGGAAGGATAGAGGGAGAAGAAAGGAAGGGGTTGCTTTACCAGTGCAAGTTTGGCAGTTTCCAGCATCAGGCTAAACAAGCCAGTACATAAGCAAAAGAGCCCATAGTAAGAGCAGTCAGTGCCATGTTTCCCTTAAGCAGTTTTCTTTGGATGTTTATGACCAGAAGGATTCATGGTTCCTAAGGCAGCAAATAGGACATCACTGCAAGAGGAAAAGCTTCTCAGCCAAGTGACTACATTAAAACTCTGCCAAATTTACCCTTTGAAAAAAACCTTCTAGTCATCAAAATTATTCTCTGTGGCCCTTCCTGAAAGGCAAATAGTAAATAATAAATCTTTAGTGACCATACTTAATCTTACATTGTCACATACTCCCCCCTTATATATACTCCATATGAGACTGTATGAGCCATTTCACAGAAGCCATAAAAAGTTAAGCATAAATTAGAGTCCGCTGAAAATCTGAGACACAAAAATCTTTGATGCCATTGGTTACTAGATTCTTTCAAAATAGACCTTCAACTTCCTTCCACAAAAAAAAAAAAAAGCTGTTTTCTGTGTTTTGGCCTGTTGCACTCCGAGACACTAGTCACTATGTTGAGAGAATCTCGCAAAAAAACATAAAACCTAAAATGGCTGTCTAAATACCACTTTTCAAAAGAGAGTAGTAACGTCTTGATTGCTAGTAAGAACTAGTGGCTAATACAAGGCTAAGAGAAAGAGTTTATATAAAATTAGCTAAAACAGACAGCATCCTGCCAAGGCAAAAGAACTGGGGGATATATTATGCCAGGAATCCTTTGAAGGTTGAAGAAAAGTGTTTCTAAAGAATCAACATGGGGATTGTGGGGGAGGAAGAGAAAATTATTACTGGGATAAAAAATACCGTAGAGTTTTGTGGAATCTAAGAAAATAACCCCACTACTTAATAGTGAGAACTGAACTGGCTGCTCTGAACCTATTTTTTCAAAAACTTTTTCAAAATTTGGACATACATACATAGCCAGGCAGCCCAGTGTCTTATTTCAAGTGAAATCCTTTAGCTATTACAACATAATACAGAGGTTCAGAAACCCTGAAGATTCATACCACTTTTGAAGTTGTACAGTAATGAATACAGGCTTCCTCAGGAGAGGAAGGAGAAAGAGAGGGCATTGATAAAGAACAGTAACCCATAACCCACCAAGGAGGATATTCTCTGTGTTGCCAAGAGAAATCCCAGTTCAAGTCCAGGTCAACACTTACCCTTACAAACGTTCCAATCATTGTAACCCTCCCTCATTCTCCTGCCAGGAGTGCATACGAGGTGTATTTGGTGTCTATTTACAGACTCCCAAGCAGCCTCTGGTGAGAGGTAGGTATCTCAGATCTGCAAGAACGATGGTGCAACTGGGCATGAGCTGGGCAACGAAAGAGGTTTTTATTGTTGTTTTAATGACTATTTAGATATTTATCATAATTTAGGCAGCTAGGAAAGGTCCTCATGAATTGCTATACTACAGTTAGGTACCTAAATTATGCATGCATTTTCCCCAGCAGAGGGCCAATTTAAGGCAGTCCTTCCTCCAGCTTCCCTTTCCTGACCCCTCAGTTGTGTCACTGGGTCACTGGAACTTTTTGTGGACCCTCTCTGAAGCCAGATGAGGTAAATTGGTTATGTTAAAAAAACAACAAAAAAAACCCAAACAAACAAAAAACCACACACACAAAACCCCCAAACCCCAAAGAAATCTAGCTCTTGCAAGTATTTGACATCCTGATACAGGTGAACTATGATTCACCATAGAAAGTGTCCCCTGTTCTGGTACTAGATAAAATGTTCATGTAATAAAACACTTAAGATACCAGTTGCTTTAGAAAGGCCTTATCTTCTCTCATTCATTTACTACGTTCACATCACAGTAGTGTTGTGAGGTTTTAATTAAACATTTGGAAATTGCTACGGGTTCTTCCAAAGGAGAAGCCAATATAAATAAGACAATTACACGGAAATGGGCGATGAAATAAGTAAGTGATAAAAGTAATCCTACTTGTTACGGCACCTCTAACATCTGATTGTCTTTCCTTCACGTTATTAAAATAAACCCTACTTTCCAAGCATATGTATGCAGATCATTTTTAAATGCAAAGATTACAGAAAAAGGTAATTCTTTCAAGAACAGAATTGTGCTTGGCAGAAAGGGTAGGCATCTGTCAGGCCCAGATAAGATCAGACAGCTGTACTCTATCCTGAAAGGGTGTCGTGAAGCTAAGTTTTCCTAGGGAAATAACATCTTTGGTATGAAAAGCAGCAAAATGTAATGAAGTCTCCAAACAAATAAGTAGAGAAAACAGAAACTCTCATTTTTATCTAAAATACCAACCCTATATCAGGAGATAAAATGCAGGATGAGGGGAGGATAACATCTTTACCAAACAGTAAAAAATAAGGGCTGGGAGGATCATCTCACTTTATATTCTCAATCAAATTAATCCTTTAGATTAGAATCAAAGGTAAGAGGCGGCTTCAGCAGCAATAATCACTGCAGAGAGCTGCTAGGATAGTAAGAGGGCTGGGACACGTGACACCTAGGACAGGCTGCGGCAAGAGTGGTGGTGAAAATGAGAGGCATCCAGGTATGTATATCAACAGAGGAGCAAAAAAGGTTCCTGGAGAAAGGAGGAACGAACATGCCTATAAAGTGGATTTCCAAAAATAGAAACAGTCAGAGGCAGGGCTCTATTTCTATCAGAAGGACCTCTCAGGTCTGTTCTGGGCTTGAATTAGTAAAAAGGCTTTAATGATTTGTTTGGATGATAGATTAAGATTTAAATTTACAGGTGATAGCTTTGGAGGGTGGGATTAGAATTAGAGGTGATCTTAAAAAGAAAAGTAAAAGGAGATGTGTTCTTAAAAAGATGCATTTCAGTATAGAAATATACATAGTGCTACTCATGGAGAGGAGTAATCCACTGCACAAACAAATGATGGAGAATGACAAGCAGAAAATGATTTTTGAGGTGTCACATATCACAAACATGACAAGCCTTTGCAAGAAAAGTAAACCTCACACAGGATGCATATTTCATCAAGACCCCTTTCGGCACTATTTTCTAAAATTATTAGAACTTCCCCAAGTTCTATCTGAAATGGCTGGTTGGGTGGAAAATCTGTTTGAAATTGTAACTTAAAAGAACACTATGTGTAGAGGAATACATAGTCTTAACTACTGTGTCTGTGCAAATGAAATGATGGAGGGACACTTGAGATTGTGAATGCCAAACTAGGTAACAGTGACACAGGATATCTGTATCTTACTAACTAATAAAGGTCTACCGAAGACACCTGCAGTAGTATAAAAAGAAGTTATGAGACCCTGAAATTTTCAAGGGTAACATTTAAAGAACGTGTCATGCTGCTAGTGATTGGAGCCTGCGTATATGCTGAATATATGGATATACAGTAATTAGTATATCAGAAATGCACAATAGAAATTTTAGCATCATGATAAGAGGTATAACAAACTGATTCAAGATATATACATAGGAAACAGGAGCCAGGCTGCAGGGTAGTAAGGTCCTACTGTGTGTTGTTTTGTTACCACTGCAACCGATTATTTTTATTTGCCACACTGCTCAAAGAAAATCTGAGTGGAAAAGACAGGCTTTAATAACAGGTGCTGCGAAAGATAACAGCATAAGTGAGAGTTTCTGGCTGATGTAAGAGGCAGTCTCTGGAACGCTCAGTATCTATACTGCCTAGGTGCTAAGCACCAACCCTGGACTAGCCGAGCGTAGGTCAGGACCACTGAAGCACCGGCAGTGGCCAGCAAGATAGACCCAAAGAGAAACATCCAACAAAAGCAACCCACAACATTCCTGCACTGCACAAAATATAGCTGAACCCAGCTAGAGTCAGGATAAAAATCAAAGACTACTTTTCTGCTACATAAAGCATGTTACTGCTTATTTTAGCATCTGTAATGAGATGAAGCAGAAATAAAATGCATGTTATGGCGTGCCTTTACATTCCAGCAAATGCCGTAACATTGCAGTGTACTTCATTACATGAGACAACCCATTGATTGGCACATTTCAGCTGTCACTAACATATTACAAATGAGCGGATCCTCTTCGGGGCAGAAACTATTTCTCACTGCCATCTTGGTGTGTTCGCCTATACTCCTGTGTTCCAGCTTTCCCCAGGATGGGAAATACATAGGAAAAATGACTTATCAAATCACTACTGTTAGGAAAACACCACCACTCTTGAAATGTTTTAATTAAGCTGGTTAAAATGTTTAATTAAAACTACTTAAAAGGCCCATTCTCATTTCCATTATGGACTTTAAAGATCTTACAGCCTCGAAGAGTATAAAGGGGTCCAAAAGTAGC
Source organism: Fregata magnificens (assembly GCA_013389945.1). Lineage (NCBI taxonomy): Eukaryota > Metazoa > Chordata > Aves > Suliformes > Fregatidae > Fregata > Fregata magnificens. Next base: position 331,494 of record WAAD01034067.1, read on the forward strand.
CATAATGTAAATAAGAATTACCAATCTTATTTTCACTGGCAATATTTATAGTTAGTGATCTTCTCATGGTGGCTTAATTATAGTCTGATTCTAAAAGGCTAATAATTTCACTCCGCTACCCTCCAGATTTGGTTCTCTTTCATAAGTAGTTTAACAGGTGTCAAAAATAAAAAAATAAAAAGGAAAAGAAAAAGAAAAAGAAAAAGAAAGGAAAAGGAAAAGGAAAAGGAAAAGGAAAAGGAAAAGGAAAAGGAAAAGGAAAAGGAAAAAGAAAAAGAAAAAGAAAAAGAAAAAGAAAAAGAAAAAGAAAAAAAAAAAAAAAGAAAAAAGAAAGGTTGAGAGTCTAAGTAATGCAGAAAATGAAGGCTGTTGAAAGACAAGCTTGGGCAATTGCTGCACCAGTGATTTGGAGTTGGTTGCCCACCACCTCCATCTGCTGAAAGTTACTGTCTGTACCAGTAGAAACAGATAAATCTTGGAGGTACCACTGTTACTGGACTAACATAATAGCTTAAACTAGATCAATAACAGTTTCAAAGGACACATTAGACTGTTAGTTGTGGTGGTTAAAGATCCAGTTACTTTTGCCAGCTCTGCTAGCCACTTACTAACCTCTGCCACAGGAAAGAACACACAGGTGAGGCCACAGCTTCTAAAACTGTACAGTCAGGAATTGCCGGAACTTACCTGTCAATACCCCAATCCATTTGAATGTCAATGAGACTTGGGTCTTTAAAAATGAAATTGAGGTTTTATGGAAAAAAATTGCCAGTATTCAGATTCTGATTAAAAATGACAATGCATACAAAGATATGACATCTACATACATCCCAACACACTTCTGTGTATGTACTTCTAGACCAACCGTTACCTGAACTGCGCTAAAATTGGCCAGCATTGAAATGAGTAGGAACACAAGAGACCATCTTGGTGCATTCCAAATTGAGAAAATGATCATACTAATGCAGAATAATTTCTAGGGGTGAACATCAGCTAAGAAGTGATAAACAGTGTGTATGACCTCGATGGCGTTGCTACCAGGTTACTCCTGTAAAGGTACTGATGGAGGTATATACTCTGTCCCTGCTGAACAGGACAAGCTGTGCAGCCAGGTCGCAGAGAGGAGGAGTCACGAAACAAAATGCTCTGCTCAGCATGTTTGTTACTTATTACAGTCCAAAGACATATAATTTAAATACACATTTCACTAACTTAGCTCAAGCCAGCATATTCTGCAATCTCGGTGCACTGAGAGGGTCCCTGAACACACAACTGCTGTGCCACAACCAAATGTGAGCAGAGCAGCTGAGCGACATACAGGCCTGGAAGAAAAAGGGAGAGCTCAGTACTGACCAGGGGAAAAATAAGAAAAAAACCCTTCTGTGTCGCTACTTGATGACATATGGTACAAGGTTTGAGCTTTCTTGTGAACCCCTGACAAGTCAATCTGCTATGCAGAATTGGAATATTGCATCAGATAATGTCCAAGTCCCAATTTTTTTCAGGATTGGTACTCCATTACGCTCCCATTTTAGGCAGAAATGAAGCCTACAGCTCTGTTTGCCTCAACATTTAAGGATAGGTTTCAGTTTCTAATAACTCTGTGTCACCTTGGAAAATTAAAATATTATCTCTTGTTCTGATTGTATATGAAAGGATAGCTAAAACAAATTTCATGGCACTGATTAAGTGTTGTGTTCACTAAACTTTAGAATCCCATTATGGATCTTTCTATATTGGTGTTTGCGTATGCTGCACGGTGAGTAAGAAAAATCAGATTTCAGGTGCTTAAAAGCATGACAAATAGGCACTGAAGTGGCCTTGAGTACTGTGATGTAGTAACGGAGAAGAAATTGAAGCATTCAATATTCTGAGGTGCCTGAGTCCTCTGCAGATGGCTCTTGGATACTTGTTAGTAATCTAGCAAAGAAAAAAATGCCCCCAGTTTTGTCAGGGTTTGTTTTCTTTTTTACACTAGCAAAATAAATTATTTTAATGCATGCAATATAATGTGAATAATAATAATATGGACACTAACTTGCAGCTGTTACTTTAGGTATTCATCTCTAAATGAAATTAATGCAAGATTTAGCAAGTCCCTTGTACAGTAACAAACCTCCAATTTCATGAGGTTACTGTACATTTCTGTGTTTATTAGGAGCTTTGTAGAATTTAATTCAAGGTTGCTGACAGAAAGGCTTGTGATCAGGAGTATTTTAAACTTGTGACTGACAGTAACAGCAGTGCTACAGTCTATTGCCTTAGTTGGACCGTGCGTTTTGCTCATCTTCATAGCCCAACATTTCATTAAATAAGTAGGTGCTTAATAACTCATTAAAAAATGTACATATGTTTGTATATGTTCATCTTTGTATAAGTCTGCATTTTATAATGGACATATAATTAAAATGCAGAAATCACATTATATGTTTTTCTTTTTGTGCCTGTTTCCATCTGGCAGGTAGACCGGTGGAAAGAAATGCATTCATAGATGAATAGATGACCTAAAAATATTTATATATTATATAATCCATTTAGACATTAACTTTCAGTGAACGAAGACAGTATCAGCAGGGATCTGATAATTAGGTGCCATTAGCACATGCACAAAGATAAATTTTAATCTGTTCTACTGCAGTGAAACTATGGAGGTTTAATATTTTTAACTTAAGAGCTTCTCTGGTTTAGCTTTTCTTATAGATGGAGGTGTTACAATTCTGAAGTAAAGTTTAATGTTAAAAAAGTCCCAAAAGATTAGAATAGTGATACTTCCTCTAAAGATTGTCAGCCACTTGTGAGTCATAGCAAAAATTTGTGATTTCTTAACACAAACCTCCCTAATCTTCCAGCAAGAATAATTCTGTATCTTTAAATAAAATTAACTTAAATTATTTGGGTTGCAGAGCTCACCAAATGTGTAGAGCACATAACAGATTAGAACAACAAATTGGCTATTACTCAGTAATATACACAGGTGTGACCCTGCAAAGTTTAATAGCCAAACACTTTGTTCAAGTATGGAAAGTTAAAAATAGACTGTGCAAGTGTAGTTTCTATAAATTGGTGATGTACAGTAGCCTTTGAAGGCCAATAAGAGTGAAAAAGTGTATTTAATTACCTAAAATTGAATTGACCTGTACATGAGAAAAATACAAAATATGAACCACCCAGCAGTTTTATGAAAGAAATGAAGTAGTACTTTATAAGATTATTAGAATTTCTATTGATTTTGTGAATAATTGTGTCCTTGATTATTTTATCTGTCTTTCCACACATTCAGTCATCCCCTACAAATGAAATTTAATTATTGTTTAAACAAAATCTGAGCACATCCTCAAGCACAGTAATATAACTAGCGGTAGCACAACAATTCAGTAGCTCCCTGCAGCAGTACACAGAATCCATCCAAAATTAGATTGTGTCCCAGCGTGCTGCAAAACTGCACTTTCCTGGCTCTCCTTATGTTATCAGACAAAGCCAGGTCAGCCAAGGGATGAAACTGGGTAACTGTTGCTTGAATTCCTGTTTCTCCCTTAAAGCCAACACTCACATATCTACAGCGCTTACGACCAACCCTACAGACCATACAGGGGCAGCAATGCCCCACTGATGGCCAGCCTGATGGCCATCTCCTTCAGGAGCACAGAGGGAGGAAGGAGGGCCGTGCTCCTCCTCACCCAGGAAGAACTGAATTAAACTGATAGGAGGAAAGTAGCACGTACAGGATCATTAGGTTGGTAGCAACCAGGACACCCCGATATTGCAGGGTTTGTGTAACGCAGGTCACAACACTGAGTAAAACGTCTCAGACTGCCTGAAGACTGAGGCAGATATCACAGCACCAGTTATGTCTGGATCCGGTCCAAAGTGGTAAAATGAACTTTATTTTGAGCTATTTCTTCATGCCTCCTTTCAGCGGAAGAAGGGTTCTTTGAAATTTAACATCAGTGTTAATACAACCAAACACCATATCCAACCATGACATTTCTGTAAAGGTTGCAGAATTACAAACAAGATCTGGACTTGGCAGCTGCCTGTCATCTATGCCAGTCATAGAGGCCAACATAGAAGACTGATTTAAAATTGCATGATGGGGTATATTTAAAATGTACATCAGAAAACTGAATTTATACAGACTGGATTCATCACTAATTTTACAAGTACATCTTCTCACATTTTCCATGCAGCTTAACCTTTTGAAAATACCAGCTATTACTGGGCCAAAAACATCTTTTAGGTTTAGAAGGTTTTTAAATTCAAAATACACTTGACACTTGTGTTTCAATAAAGATTAAAAGCTAGTAAAAAAGAGTTTCACACTGAGCTAAAACCACCCCAGAATGGTGTTATAAATATGCAGAGGCTGCAGGGAATAAAAACAGAAAAAGACCATTCAGCAAAGAAGCTGCTTCCTTTTCAGGATCAAATGTGATCTCAAGATCCAAGAGAAAAAGGTGGAAACTATCAAAAACCACACAGAATGAGAAGCCACAGCAAAATTTCGAACAGAAGTATTCTTCAGGAATATGTAAGAGAACAGGGAAATAAGCATCAGGGATGCAATAAACTGTGGTCAGGCATAAATTAAAGCTAATCTACCTGTGACTAAAAATTCTAAAAATGATATTTAGATTGTCTATTAGTTCCTGCTTCTAAATCGTATAGGACAGCTATGTTCCCAGTTTAGGCTTCTAGACTGAGACACCCAAGTTAGGCTCTGCAAATACTCGCCAAGATGAGTACTCTCAAGTCTTCAATAGAGATGAGACAGCTAACTGCAACAAGGTTGAAGAACAGATGTTACTGAATCCAAAGTAAAGCTTGATGTTCTCAAATTTAATATGTCCAATAGTCACCATTAATAAAGAAAGTCTGATAGCGTGACTTGTCTAATAAATCTAAGAAATTCAGTCTTGAAAAGAGAAAATACACTCTGTAGGTTTTAAAAAGTTGGATGAAATAACTTGGGAACTACAAATTCCTTAGTCTGACCTCAATAGTATGAGTCTTTAGAACACACTTTGAAGGATTTTATTTAATGCAAATAAACGGAAACAAAAATAATGGTCCCATACACTGACCAAAATAGCTTTTGCCACACTTGTACACTTTCTCAAGAGAGAAAATAGAAAAGAAAAAAAAGAAAACTAGGACAAGACTTTACACCTATTTGTAGGCAAATGAGCATATGCAAGGCAAACATGGAGTCATCGTGTTTTCTGTAATATTCCACGTGCAGCTGTGAATGCTTGCATTAATGCCAGTTAATCTGCAGAGCTATGAAGTGAGGGAAGGGCGTGTTGGCCACGGTACTGGAGTTATCTACTATTCTTCAAACACTGTAACCGAATCCTTCACATCCTCCTGGACTCTACCAGAACTGAGCAGATGGAGCCTCACTAAGCTGCTCATTCAAACACAAATGCATAATAAAGCAATAAACATTAAGGGTTTGACATGATACCAAAGCAGAGGAACAGGAATAGTTTTACTAAAAGTGCTTCTCACTTAAATCTTTCTGTGGTGCTTCTAGGAGAGTGAAGAGCTCATGGCACTAGCAGCATACAATTAAATCTAAGTAAATCTGGTTTACATTAAAAAACAATAAAATGAAAACCAAAGAAAAGACCCTTTGTGACAGCACAGTCTGACTCTGCTTTTATGTGATGCATCAACTTCAAGCAGCTCTGCAGTGTTCTGAGTTTTTGCATCCTTGCAATTAAGGCAGAACTCATCCCTTACATCCTGCACTAAGAGGATGCCTTTCAGCTTGCTTTTGGGGTTTTTTTAAAGGCCTGACGCTTTTCTCTTTCATTCCTACTCCAGCTGAAATTTGGATATATTTTTTTCCCCTGTCCACCAGTCAAAGCTTTAGAGAACAAACAAAATGAGGATGAAAAATTCTTCTTGCTCAGCTTTTTAATTTAAAGATTTTTGTGCTCTCATTTTCTTTATTTTTTTTTTAATTCCTTGAAATCTTAGGGTCAGTAGAAAATGTGCCATTTAAGTATCTCTCTTTCCTGAAACCGGAGCAGAAACCATCCGTCCCTTTGGGATAAACAAGCTGAGAGAAGACTTACTTTTGTTCTCTTTGCCATGACTGAGGTGAAATTGCTTGTGACACTGGATTATAACTTCATTTTAAAGGGGTTTTCTTAATAAATGGAAAGTAGGAGTCAGACTATATAGAAAGATAGACAGGGGCAGAAAAGGAGAAGAGATCCGCAAGAAGAATAAACTTCAAAAGAGTTTTCTCCTACTTCGTGAATATCATATTCTAATTCTGCCATATACTTCCTCCTCATAGAGTAATTCTGACTGCAAACTTTTTCATATCAGCTCTTTTGAGTTTAAGAACATTTTCACATAATACGTGATCTTGTGCATTCCAGCCCCTTAAAGGTGACCCTACTATTTTGTCAGGATGCATTCCTGTCTTATTTTATTAAATACCCTGAGGACAATATTAGTTGCAACACAGGCAGGCAAGGAAGAGAATGTGAAATGGAGTCTTAATTCTGAATTCCCTGACCAATCTTGCTGTTCAAATAGAAATAAAGAGTATGGAAGAAATCCAAACAGGAGAAGGAAAACACAGTTTTCGGTGCTTATTCAAAGGATAACGATGTCCTAAGGGAACCAGTAAAAGAAAATGAAATTGTACAAAGGACACCTCCAGTACATCTAGTAAATCTTGTAGGAAAACACAACAACAAAAATCAATAATAAAAAACTATTCGCAAGGATACTAAATAAAGCAAGCTAGGAACAAGCCCTTTTGAAATGTTTGTATTGTAAGCTGACTTCTAAGACTTCAAAATCATTATTCATAATCCAGGTTGAAATTCAGTAAAGATCTTTACCCAGTGTTTACCTCTTCTTTTATGCAACCTGAGTTTATATAAATTACCAGGAAAAGAGAAAACATGGCAAACCTCTTCAGCATAGTACACACCATGTACAGTTTCTGCTCAAAACAATTTTTGTGTTTGCCCAAAAGATGTGTGCGTGTTTAAGGAAGGTAGTCTGTGTGCTGTTTTGCTCCATTTGCATAGATGGTTACTCCTGTTAAATCTTTGTTGATTTTTATGTAAGAGGAACAGCAAAAAAAAAAGCACAAGTTCAGAACAACAATGTAGCATGCTGCACCGCTTCACAAATACACCAACTATGCAAACTGCAAGAGTATTCCAAAATCAGCCTGACTATTCTACGTAGCAGGCATAACAGTGTATTTTTTTATATTCTACTCATTTAAAACAGATAATGAGATTTTCATCAAATTATTACCACAATTATCTTTTTTTATTGAAACGAAGCACAATAAAAAGAGTATAAATGGGTTTTGCATAAGTTTGGAAAGAGCCGGGGGAGGAAGCCACTGAGTGAACTGGAATGATGCGTGACAGAACGGCAGGAATGAGTCTTCAGATGTGCTATAAAATACAAGTATTTAAAACAAAAAAAACCAAAACAGAAAACACATACTACTAGCCCAATACTTCTGCACATAAAACAACTTATATTCATTAATGATCACAATACACCTCTCTCTAAGAGACAAGTTCCTATGTACTTGTGCAGTGCTTTGAACTCTGCAAAGTTTTTCAATTTAATTGTTTTGAACAATTCACTTCAGCAGTACTTATGTTTTCAGCTAATGCAAAATTCATCTTAAAGTTCGAAGAGCATTCATACCTAAACTATTGGCATTTCAAGTGGCTGACTCTTAATCTGTCAAACAATATATCTTAAAAATTACAGCAAAAGCCTGTTTTTAGAATATTTAAGGTCTGGTCATGCATTCCAGTTTATCAATACCAATGAAGCTTGGCAAACATAAAGGCTGTGGTTGAAGTTCATATTAATATAGCACAAGGTCCCAAGTCAGACTTTCTGTCTCACTAAAAGCTTTTTTAAACATTTAACTAGAAAAATGTTAATGATATTGTAAGATTCCTCTGCACTGGACCCACATTTACCCTGGGAGAGTTTCCCGCACATTGTCACAGTTATTAAAAATGAAAGCAAATACAGAATATACAACAAAAAGTCCGTTTTCAGTACTACAACAAGCATGGCATTTACCTTTCAGGAACTGTTGAATGATGACAATGATAGCTCTAAAATGATTTACTGCAATCAAACTTCGGGCCACTAAAATAACTCTTACTCTAAAATATGCAACACTAAAGTGAAGTACAGGAAAGGTTCAAAGAAAAAGCCCTCGGTACTTATTGCATCATATTTTATAACTGAAAGACTAGCTGTATCCAAAGTCTTAGAACATTTAATACTTATATTTCCACCTTCTATTTTTCCCTTGAGGTGTGCTTTATCACATGGGCGCACAACTGAGTAGGGGCGGTCTGACTGACCTCTCCCTTCTCTTAAAAGTCCAAGATGAATTCCCACTTACTATAAATGATCAAAGTTTTATGGACTAATGACAGTTTAAAATACTTTTTTCCCCACTTTTACTGCAATTCTGTCATTAAGACTAACAATCTAAAGTAGCTAAGAGAATGAGTAAGCAAGATGATTTACACAGATGATACTGCAATGGTAAGAAGTGGGGAAAAATTCTTTGAAATTTTTTGTAGCTGAACCATTAAAAAGATTTACACCAAGGTCTTTAAGTGAAAAGAGAGCATTGCCAAAGAGGTCTGGCAAGCTCTCCTATCAATAAAATACTCTGCCCCATAAATTTATCCAAACCCTCAGCTTAAAACCTGATTAAAAGCTAGAAGGAACTTGCTTTGCTACCAGAGGTAGCCCACCAACCCCGTACCCGAAGAGACTGCCTATAAAAAGCAAACAGGATAGCAACACTTTTATAAAATCTTCACCACCATTGCCTCTCCTATACTTTTCCATGAGGCCATGTACAAAAACTGAGGAAATATTTAGCATGAGAGAGAACAGGTTATAATCCAGGACAAAGTTGTGTTGAAATTATTTAGGGCTGGGCACAGCATTAAAACCTTTTATGTTTCTGTACCTGGCTGATCTGCCCCTTATGGCAAGATTTACAAAAATCTTGCCATACAGAAGACTCATAAAATATGTATATAACCTTATAAGATTTTGGTTTTAACTTCTTTCAGAATGTTCTTTAGTTAGAGGTTAATTTAGAACAAGCTTGTATCTTTTTCATATCCACTTCCTACCTTTTGTTCATTAAAGATAGCCTCAGGAGGCAGTAATCAGATCTGGATTCAGGTATAGGGCAGGTTGAGAATCAAGGCTTGATTTTCTGACTGTACCAGAACATACATTTGGAATATGAAAGCAGCAGTATTTGATATGTTTCGCAACAAAATTTCAAGACAAAACAACAGAAAGAAAACAGGTTTTCTGTTGCTGAGTATATCAGAACATTATTATTTGTTTGGTGCTAAAAAGGGGCTTAAGGTTGTAAAACATAAGTGTTTTGACAGTTCTTGCTTCAAGATCAGCTGTTCATGACATTTCCATCAACTTAGATTGCAGCCCATCCAGATCTAGAAAACAGCTGCCATCCAATTTTGGACTTCACCCAAAATCGAAAGAGTAGGGATAGATACTCGTATGCCCTCACCCTCACCCTGAGAGTCTGAATGAAGTGACGAACTTTATACAGGGTACTCCAACAGCCATATTCTAGCAGAAAGAAAAGCAAGGAGCCAAAGTGGTGGACAAGGAAAAGAGCCTGTTGTTTCATGCCATAGTACTTTGTGCATCTCTGCTGTCTGAGGGCAGCAGGTTGCCACCATTTAGACATCCCTGAGCCAAATTCTTTAACCTCCAAACAGAAATGAGTAGAAAGAAAGCCACAGGGATGGTAGCCAGGCTAGTTTGCTGACCACTGCATACGTCCTGTACAATTTTACTCTGCAAGCTGATTCAGGACACAGCCTTGGATAACTGGTCCATCATAGCAGCCTTGAGTTTCTCTGGAAATGTATAACAAGCAGCTGAATATCATACAGGAATTGTTGTGCTCCTTTAGCCAAACAAGGATGGAAGAGAAAGACACCATAAATTGGGGGACCCCCCCTCGCACTGGCTCCATAACCAACACCACCTTTTTCAGAACATTGCTGCTATTTGGCAGTATATAGGCAGGCAGAAGTGTCAGGAAATTTCAACCCCTCTGGTTATACAAAGGTTACAAACACTGCTGGCGGCATTTACATACACGTCCTTGGAAAGAGGCAGATCCCACTCCTCTTTCTGCTCAGCCTTTCCTCAACTGAACTTTGAGCACTTTCAGGTCCGGCTTTCAATTCTCCAGCTTTTGCCCAGGTCATGGATTACATAGTGGACAGTATCAACACCCAGCTGTAAATTAGTGTCACAAAATCCAGTTATTGGCATAATAAAATAATACAGAAAATTCATAGGGAGCCAACACTGCATCAAAGGAAGGTCAGCCTACAAGTCTCATTGTCAATCTTTTATCTCCATCACAGAATAAAGTCCTCTATCCAAACAGAAATATTATCTATTGCTCTCTAAAATACACTTAGTGTCTCTGGTGGTATTCTGAATGAGATAGGAAAAAATCCACTGAAGATTACTCATGAAAGTGCTTGCCAATTTTTTCCGTGTTTTTTGGTCAGAATTGTAAGTTTTAGCAAATAAACTCACTATTTCAAGGAATAAGAGAACCTGCCCCAGCATTACATGCATTCGTTCAAAAACACGCATTCACATGTGCCTAAGGAAGACTCTGAAGACGGATATGTCCTATAAACAAGAAACCGGACAGAATGTGAACTTCATGACAACAAAGTTTTAACTGAACACAGAGATTTTAAACTGTTCTAGGAAAATGCTTGTTTCACATTCATCAAAAAAGCCATTTATCAACCACCACCAAGGTGGACGAATCAGGCAAAGCTGGGAAATAGGAGAAGATGACTTAGGGAACAAGAGGATGAGATGTTTGGGAAGACATGATGGGAAACAAGTGGAGGAACAGTTTGTACACATTCAGATAGATAAGTTCCCAGCATTGGGAACAAGGGCTCACATGAGATGCTTTAGACTGCTTACGCCATTTCACTCCTTAAGAGTCAATACTTGTTTCAAAAAGCTAAGAGACTCGTGATGTTTCTGCAGTTTGGAGAGGGATACCTCTTCTGCAAATGCAAATACATCAACTCATTAATGGCAGATGGTAAGCTTGGTCATAAACAGAATGATTTTACTCTCTGGTCAACATCCAGACATATGATCAAGTCGTCAGGATTTTTATATAGGTTCCTTTTTCATGGGAATGAACAAAGAATTGCATATATTTCTTCATTCACGTACAAAATATTTAGGAAAATTTAGCAGGCCACTTTCATAGAAACACAGTATCTTCCCCTCTTCCCCCTTAGTGTGTTGTATAGCAGTCTGGGAAACCAAAACACATCATGCATTGAAAAACAGTTATCAGAACAATTCATTAAAAGCACTGAAGAATGCTTGTTGCTTACATATTCTCCCCAGATGATGTGTTGACTGCACATATAAAAGCCCTCATTCCTTACAGACCTGGTCCCAAGAGATTGAGTGAGAGAGTTAAAAGTGGTAAGACACATTACTCATTCAATTATGTGAAGTTAGTTAGGTTCAGAGGGGATTACAAATGTCATGTTTGCTACTGAATCTCTTTCACGCTAAGTACTGTTTACCGCACACATTCACACAACATTTCCCTTTGGCTGCACAATCATTAGCTTTCAGATTTGTAGGACTGTTTCAATCTCAAGTATCTTACTTGAGGGAAATGCTGCATATTTCTCTCATTTTCAGCATGTTGGGAAAGAGATGAAACTTATTCATAAAGAAATGGTTGATTTTCTCCCACATTTTCCCTCTAATGTGAAATGCAGTTTTTACATACTGCATATTGACGACTTGTGTACTATTGTGATTTATAGCACTTGTTTCACTCATTTTCATTGCAATTTTTTGATTTTGAACAAATTTTTTTTTGCTCGATTTTGTCTTTCAATTACTGGATTGTCTTCTACAGCGTATCAATTTAAAAGAAAAGTTATGAAAGAAATTTGGCAGTATTTGCCAGCGTTTGTTCCAGAGTACCTATGGTGCCTTTTGCCAGTAGATGGCAGCATGTTGCTGCTTAGCTCGTACGGCCTCTGTGCAAAATGCCTACAGGGGAAAGAAACTTTCAGACAGAAACAACTGGGTCTTTGTAAACCCATATGCCTATATATTCTCTCCCAGCAAAATACTGTTGTCATGTCTCTTAGAAGTCCTTCAGGGGCTGAGGCAAAGAGTGACGTTTTCCTTGATGCTTGGTTTGATTTTGGTCTTTGGTTGTGGGTTTTTTGACTTTTTTTTCTTTTTTTCTCAAACATTTCGCAGAAATTAAAAGATTTCTGGAAAGCAGAGATAAGCTGGATGACGTCTCTTGGTACAGATACTCGGAAAGGTTTGTAAATTTGGAATTCCAGCCCTGTATCTGCAGTTCAGGACATCATTGCTAGCAACAAAACCAGCTCTTCTATCCCTGCCTCTTCAGAATTCTTGACCACACAAGATATTTTCCTGCTATCAAACCATAGACACACATACGTAACAATTTCTCCCTTTCCTACCTATATAAAAAGCAGCAGCAGTAGATCTATGAGTATACACTTAACAAATTTAAAATAATGAATTCCAAAATTTTACTACTCTCTGAAGTGGTTTCCGTATGATAATTTTAATAGAAACAAACCCCAAGTAAGTAGCATGTACAGACTGCAGTCATACTAAATTCCTAAATCTTTGCATTTTCAAAAACAAAATGGGCTTGAGATAATGAGCACTGCTATTTGCACTTACAGTCTACGGTTTGCTCCTGTGAGTAAGCAATTATATTAAGTGCTGTGGGCAACATAACAGAAGTACATTTTTCTCTCCCATGTATGCGAGGCTTATTTCAATTCATGTGATGTGGTTCTTTCAGGTTAGGAAGTTTAGGGTGTATTTATAACAGACTTTTCACAGTGTATAGGCATCCTTCTCTCTCCTACCCCTATTAATGGAGCCTGGATATATCCTTTTCACTTTCTGACAATATAGCAGCTTAACAGTATATTTGACTGGTAATATTATAAAAGTGCAAAGGATCAACAACCAGCTCACGCACCCCCTGTGTCATGTTGATGCTACAGCCGGCATGACTTTGCCATTTCAAAAGACATGTTAAGTAAACAAGAATCTATTTTGGATTGTAGTGGTTTTTTCTTACCTGAAATGATCTTCGTCTGTCCCTCAGAAGCGGCTAAAATTCCACTTTTTCCACGTTGCAAGTAGCAGCTGCTTCAGCACTGTAGTGAAAGAAAGACCTTCTGTCAAACAATATACTGCTTTTATATTACAACATATCACACACACAATGGATCTTAATAAAGCAAGGCCTCAGGAGGGCCTTCTAAAATGTGAAAGCATACAGATTTTTTTAAAGCAGCAAGTACATTTGGTTTGAGCTTGTACGGGTAGTTTGCATGGCTCCCATGCTGGAGGTATGATAGCCAGAGCACGCAGCATTGATGGAAACACTGGCTGTGAAGCCTATGCTCCTGGTGGGTTCATGTGCTAGAGCCACAGGGTCCTCCAACCCTCTGAGGTCTGGGCACCCAGATCAGGGCCTCTTCCTACCCAGCTCCTGCTGCCCCAGGGCTCTCAGTGCCTGTCAGGAGGAGCATGTGCTCCCCCAAGCTTCTCCTTGCAGCTCCTTGGATTACTTAGTCTCTGTCCATCTGTCAAGGAGCAGAAGTTGAAACCAGCTGCTCATTCATGGAGAGCATCACCAGGCAATTATTGCCATAGACTCTCTCAAAAAGTCCAAATTTCAACATGCATTCGAAATTCAGTGTGCTTTGAGTTGAAATAGATGAACTGCAAAGAAAGATGTAAAAATCCTTTGTACTGCTAAGCAGTATTAATGGAGTAAAATGATGATGGGATTTAAAGACCCCCAAGGTAATGACAATTTAAATGGTAACAATTATAGTGATGAACGGCAGTAAAAGGTCTGCATCAACCTAATACTGTAAACACAGGTGAACAGATTTTCCACTTCTCCAGCTTCTAACTCTGCCCTAATATATCCTACTTGCTACTATTGCTTCCCAGTTTCTGAGCACACCTTATATACAGCATGGCGACAGATGACACAATTTTTATCTCTTTGGTAAATACTCTTCTCATCCTCTGATTTCTTTTTTATGACCTCTTTTTCCTTATTGCCTTACCATTAATCTCTATTTCCTCCCTGACTTCTCTTTCCCACTATTTCCTCCCCTATTTCTTCAGGTCTTAATAAGTTTGATGTATCATAATATTGGGGGGAGGAAGGAATCTTCTCTGAAGTAGCATTTAACAAATATAAGGTTAAAAGAGGGGCAACAGGATCTAATGTCATTATATATTTAAATACTGCTAATAGTGCATGAGCAGGCATGCCAGAATTCACCAGCTGTCCCTAAAGGTACAAGCCAGCTTTCTGTCTCCTCACATTATAGCCCAGTTTAACCTCTGTTGTAACACATCTCAGCACAAAAAGATCATAAAATCTGCTCCACTAGAACTAGACCTCTAATTTATCTGCTTTCAGAAATATGTTGTTCTGTAGAGTTAGAAATGTAAAGATTACATTCAGTGTTATAGAAAGCTAACACAGCAGAAGTTTAATAATATTATGGTATTTGTTAAAGCAGAGTGGATGAGCTTGCATAACAGGGCAAGGTTCTTCACAGATACAGATATGAAAGATATAGATAGATATACCTATATAGATATATCTGTTGTCCCAAAAGCTGGGGTTCATTACCCGGTGTGCGTCGCCCAATTTACACACAGAGTCGAGGTATTTTCCTTTATTACGTAAATGTGCAGATACGGGTGCCAGGTACAAACCTGCACACTGTTGACAGAAGCTAACAGTTATTTATACACAAGATATTAATCACCTAATACATATTCATTGTCCTTCTGTTAAATGATTGGTTAAAATTCTTCGCCTACCATGTAAATGACTACGCATGCCCACTGTGATTTTTGAGACTTTTACTTCCTTGACCTTTTGGGTCGGCGGGTTTCTTGAGTGAGTGGTCTTTGAGTCGGTGGTCGTGATCTCCCCCTGCCGGAATTATCTTTCCCCTAGCTTTGCTTAACCTTGACACCACTAAATAGTCCTTCATGGACCATTAGCAAGGCAGACTATCATTCACTTTGGGGTTTTTGTTCTAAGACAGATATCCTATTTCATTATGACATAGTATTGTTAAGATAAAACAAGCTAAGTTAATCTTTATCGATATCATATCTACCTATAGAGAGATATGTATACATAAAAACATGTATGTCTATATATATAGATCTATAAATAATATTTTATATATTGGTGAGCTATGATACCATAAAAAATAAGCAGAATTTGGCTTAAATTTGAGTCATGCATGGGAAATAGTTCTGGACGTAGAAACATACAAGAAATTAAGCCACAATTTAGCAGAGGCAAGAAGATAATTGCACTGCCTCCAGCTAATAGAACAGCCATTGAGTTGCAGCTAATAATATCTGATCTAGACAGTTTCAAATGTTTAGGTTAATTGACACCCACATGCAGTTAGAAAACAACAGATCAAAATTTATGAGGAGCCACATTCTCACTCCCTGCCCCAATTTAAGGAAGCAAAAATAGGGTCTACAAATTAGAAAGAGAATTAATTTCTAGATAAGTGTGTGGATGCAAAGAATCTGGATACTTAATTTTGGCTATGTTCATCCGGGTGTGCAACTTCTAGTGTTTGCCTTTGGCTTTTTCAGGCTACCACATGTACCGTTTTTCTTGATTGATTCAGTGTCTGAAAAGGATTTAATCTTGTCTTGGATATCCATCTGGGACAAAATGCTCTCTGGCAGCCTGCTGTGCCTGTATCTCCCAGTCTTCCTTCAGACCTTCAGCAAAAGCAGTTTCACATGGTAAAAAAGTTCTCCAAAACTCTTCTCAGACAAGCTGGTATTTTGTTAGGGCTTTTTTCACCCAAGAGAGATTATGTGACTGCTCACTTATAAGCATCCTTTAGCTCCCCTGTCCTTATAATTTGTCTAGGTTAATAACATATACTGGGTACCTCATCTTCACCAAGCTTCCACAGCTGTGCCAAGTGCCATCAGTGGAAGATTATGGCAATGAAGTAGGCGATCCAACCAGGTTCAGTAGTGAGTTCTGTTCTGATGAAGTCCCTGTTCCAAACACAGAAGCCCCTGGCAACAATTAACTTCAGCAAATTTTTGGAAATCTGGTTTATTTGGCTGGCTTCTCGAGGTAGAAACATATTTCACACATTATGCAATATGTAACCAACATCACCGCAGCTAAAAGTTTAGAAGTGCTCCACATTAAGAAGAAAATGCTTCACTCTTCTGTTTAATCCTTCATAATTTTACTGTTAAACAAAATGTCTCAGATTTCATCCAATCTTTCATAGTGTATTTTCTAATATTGCCTTCATTAGGCAGCCCTTGTCTTATCTAAGTTCCTGTACCTACAAAACTATTTCACTGTTCAACTGTTTATAAAACAACTTCTCCGTTCTGACACTACCAGAAAAGTTTCAGATAAAGTATCTGTCCCTCTCATTCTTTCCTTGTATGCACCAATGCTTTGGAAATGAAGCCAAGTCACAAAAATCAGACCTAGATTGCAAAGAGGCAGTACAGCTACAGAAGCCAGCTGTGATGCACTAGTGAAGTTCTGACTGGTGAAACTAAAGCTGAACTTCAAAAGCCAAAGCCCAAAAGGTCTGAAGATTTTTTTTAAAAACTGGCCTCATTCTGAAGGAGAAGTAGGAACTAGAAAGGAGAAAGCAAGCTGCGGGTGCATGATCAGCTGGGGATACAAGCCGCACTCAGGCAAACCGAAGGCATGATTTGGTGTGGTTTCCTCTGCAGGCAAATTCTTGGGTATGTAACGCTCCAGCTCTGGGTCACTTTAGGCAACTTCTACCATGCACAAAGAGATTCTGGAAGTAGGGTACACACCATGTAAAAGTACAAACCAATTCATTATTGTCCAATACACAAAAATGATTGATAGGATTAATGAGCTACAAATCCAATGGTTGAGAAGTTCACTGCTCCAGAGATGACATCCAACCAACATCTGCCAGCCAGGCAAATCATGTGAGGAGGCTTTTCTCTACTTGTCCTTGGGACAGGCTGATCCTCAGTGCTGCAGTTGCCATCCTCAGTCTCCTTGTTTTCTCCTTAGGATTGTGTATCTTTCCATGGTTTTTTTTTCCTTTTAAATCCCCGAGCTGCCAGCTATACCCTTCTCACCTACCTCATCTCTGCAGTTTCATTTGTTTTGCACGGCTCTATTCTATATAGGCTTCTACAGCTCCTTCTATCAGTTTAGCAGGTTTCTCAGAAGTCTAAGTCTGGGTTGCACAAGCATGCTGTGTGCAAGCTGGGTCTTGGATCACAGACAGCTGAACCACTGGGAGGAGGGTTACAGGTATGACAGGCTATTCTGGAAAAAACTATTGACATTATCTTAGGACAAGCTGCCTCTTTTATTGTTAGATCATGTTGCTGCAAGGGAGCGGAGAGCAACAACACACACTTAATAAAATAAAAGGACCTCTTTGCATCTCATTCAACTCTGACACAGCAGTGATAGCAGCAGAGGATTCATTGTTTAGGAGCACTGATGACACAAAAGCAGATAGAAGTACATAACAGACCTCTTCATTTGTACTAAGAAGTTAAGCAACAATGAGCCTACTTATGCCTGCAGATGGTTCAGTGCCTATAATGTTTGACTTGGGTTTTAATGCAGAAATATCAGAAGCTGTTAGTGGCAATGCTGAATGACCTCCTGCCTACAGTCAGTGATTTTCTTTTAATACTGAACACATACTACAGAGTGACTGATCATATTTTGAGTCTCATTAGACAGTCACAAATGGAAGGAAAAGAGGCACTAGCTAACTCTCTCTGCCCTGAGGAGCAATTGCAGGATAAACCACCGTCAGCCCTCATGGATAAGAACCTGCACACTCTGGGAATGCATCAGCATAGGGAAGGTTGCTGTGTACAACCAGCCTATGCAACATGTGCCAGATGTGACACTGCAGGAGAAACACAGGAAGAAACAAAAGGGCATAATGGATATAACAGCCTTACATGCGGCGCTCTGTCTCTCTTGTGAGATGAAGAAATTTCCATATCTTACCATGCAATCACATCTAACTGCATAAACGCACTGCTTTATTAAGTTGATTAGCTAAATCAGTGTTTTCCACCTTTCCTCAGTTGGCAGGCCCTTAAAAATGATCCAATATTCCAATACCGTAAATGTAAACCAACTTATAATTAGCATGGTTTTCCCAGTTATTCTTCTTGATCCCTGAAAAGAAATACATTAACCTCAGGACAACAGGTCAGAAGCCACTGAACTAGACCATTTGGCATAAGCGCTAGTCTGCCCTTGGACCATTCCCATTCACACATACACAGGGCTGCTAAAAGAAGCTTGCAGTAAAAATAGTTAAGCATTTTCAAAGCCCCTCCAACTGCTGTGAAGAGAAGGAAAAATGACAAATACAGCAGACATCAGCCACCTCACTGTAACACTTTTGCTTTTTTTAATGTCCCAGCATTTTTCCACTCCTTACAGTAAGGTTTGTCTTGCCAAACACATTGCATTAAGCACTAGTAGCAATAGATTTCATCTTGAATATTGGTTGTCCTAGAAAATTAACTGTGGTAAGTGTTTCTAGAGAACTGTTACAAATGCTGTAAGCTTGTAGAAATTGCAATTACTGAACAAAATTTCCTGGTAACTTAAAAGCTTTCTGGAGTAACTTTGACGGAGTCGATATATGTCAGATTCCACCTGCCTAAACTTATGTCCACTATTGCTTTGAAATGGCTGGAAGCATCACCACTGATGACAAAGCACAGAGCATTATCTATTTATACCAATGGTTTTGACTCCTAAAATGAATTTTGAGCTGTAGGCCTTTCAATAGTGGACACACTATTGAAGATTTCTACTTGCTACACTTAACTATTCACAATCCGACTACAATGTGCCTTACGTGATCTCAGAATAAGGAGGGAACTGCATGATTGCAAGAAATCCCAAGCTATCTTTTATGAATTATCTAATCCTACAGAGCATATTTCCCTCGATTCATTACTTTATTGATGATATTTGCTGATTGAAAAGTTACAGTAGTACTTGCCTCCACTAATCATCAGATCAGAGAGGGCTGTTGGGGTTTTAATTTTGGTAACACTTTTGAAGAATGTCTTCTGATTTGAGGAA
>WAAD01034067.1:361264-374798 GCA_013389945.1 Fregata magnificens
TTTGCTGCTCGGCGGGCTTGTTTGGGATGGCGGGGCTCCCAGGTGCCCGAGCAAAGAGCCGCCCCGGGATGCGCCGCGGAGCCGGGAGCCGCGGGCCGGTGGGTGGGCGCCGGGTTAACACCCGAAACCGCCCGCTCCCCAAAAGTTTTCCGCTGTCCTGGAGTGCCTCTTTTCGTCTGCACGCCGTCGCGGGTCGTGTAGGCAGAGTCACCTGCGCTTTGAAAGCTGCCGCGTTTTGTCGGCTTGCCGCAGCGCACGCGAAGGTTTTTGTTAATTTTTTTTTTTTTTTTTTTTTTTTTTTTTATTANTTAATTTTTTTTTTTTTTTTTTTTTATTTTATTATTATAAGCTGTCGCACACGCCGGTGTTAGACGCCGCGCGTTCCTCTGCAGGCGGTGGGGGAATGTGGGGACTGAGGCGGTGACGAGGTGAAACGCAGACTTCAGAACCCAGGGCTGTGTCGGGGGGAAGCAAAGCCAGGTGCGCGGTTGGAGGCGGGCACGCCAAGAGCCCAACTTCCCCCTAAAACATTAATTAAAGATTTTAACTAAAATTATCCCGCTTGCGGGGCGTTAACGGTAGAAAACAAATGGTCTCAATGGTCCTGTTATTATGGCGGGAGAGGTTAAAAAGAGAAAAATTGTATTTGCGAAAGAGTTTGGCGATCTTCACTTTAACAAGTGTTCTTATAATGTCGAAATTATTTTTTTCGGGAGGGTGTTGACTACTGCCAGTCTCTGATTCGTGCTGCAAAAGTTATGCCTCTCTTCCCCAGCTGCCTCCTATCTGAAAGTTTGTCACCGTAGTCAACAGGGAGCGTGTAATAAACCTTGAAGGGATTAAACACCCTCCTTAAGAACTGGAGTCTAATATTACAGCGTGAGTTGATTGATTAGTTTTTGAGGAAGCTTATGTCAAATTCTAATCCGGTTTTGGATTGTGCTTGTCGTGTAATGTTTTTTGCTCCAGCACTTTATCATAGCAATGAAGTAGCGAGCTGCAGTCCTGCGATAAGGCACATTTCTTTCACACTCCTATCCTTTTGGACAAGAAAAGGCTGTTTACATTCTTCACGTTCTTGCAGACCGGTTTCCAGCTAAACAACAACGCTCCGGGGTGAGAGATGGGAAAGGAAAAAGCGGTAAATGGATTACAAAGTTGCTGAGCAGAAGGGAAGGAACTAAATAAAAACACTCCTTCCGCACACCCACAACCTCTCTCACACCCTCCTTTTTATTTTTTTAAACAGATATCAAAGGGATTGATCGAAACTTGTATCAGCAAAGATTGGGTTAGTTACACAATGGTTTATGGATGATGTTGGGAAGTTGCTTGCTGTGGTCTTACACGCCTTGAGTGAAGGTTGACTAAAGAAGCAAAGTCGCTGTCTTGACTCAAAAATCATGCGTAGTCAGTGCAGGTTTTCAGGTGGATGTGGCGCTCAGCTCACCCAGGAGTATTCATTTTTTTCTGCATTCTTTATATACAAACCAACAAAGTTTTGGAGTCAGTTGGTTTTATAGCTTACATAAATTAGTTTAAATAATAAATTAAAGCAAAATGAGAATGGGTGAGATTTTTGAGGCATTTTAGGTATACCTTTTAATGCTAATCTATTACTAAGAAGTTGTGTAAATACATTTTGGCATAGTATTACCAGAACTTCTGGTTAACATCTGGTTAAAGTTACAGCTTATTATAAATTGAGTTTGGAAATATTTGATGCCGGTGGTAATGCATTGAATACAAGTCTCTGTACTATTCTTTGTTCTCTGGCCAGTATTTGGAGTGGCTGGTGGCTTCCAGGAATCTAATTAGCAGTTTTAGCAGGCAGGCATTGGTGGTACTAATTCTTGACTTTTTTTTTTTTTTTTTTAACCAAAGATCAACGTGGTTAATATTAATACAATGCTAAAGGCTCAGCATTTCAGCCAAGAAAGAAAAAATTGTGGGTTTCAGTGTTGCAATACAGCAGCATTCTAGTAACCCAGAAGTGCTACCATCAAACCCTTCCTGATGGTGCAATCTTAATTTTTAATGAAAACAGAAATGTTAGAATGCAAAAGATTTTGGCATTACATTTTAGTGAAGGTAGAAGTACTTTTTTTTTTATTAGATTTAACTTCAAACACTTGCTTGGCTTTCAAATACCAAAGTGTGTTATCTACTTACCTACTTTTTAAAGATGCACAAATGTAGGATAAAACCCATGTAAAACTTCACAAATATGAGGAGGTGCTAAAGATTATGGCAGACAATCTCACTGGATTTCTGAAAGCAGTGTTAGCTAGGTGATTGTTTATATGCTATATCTAATATTGTTCAATCAGGAGTTCATGTGGATGTATTTTTGCAGCATATTCTTGGATTATTATTTTGATTAATAGATGGTATACCAGTATGCATGCAGTATGCATATATTTCTTAAACTACTTTGCATATTTGGGTATATTAAACAGTAAGGAAGCCTGCTGTTGAGTCAGGTTAAAGTGCTAACTTGCTTCTGTGTAAATGCATTAATTTTAAAAGTCAGGTTTACCTTACAGTGTCAATATAGATCAAAACAATAATTTGCGATGCACAGTCAGTACACTTCTGGGCTGTTATTGATAAGATGACCAAAAACTGTTGTGTTGTTTTGTATTATCATTAGTAGGTACTCTTGCTTTACTATGTATTTTCAGTAAGCTTTTCTGATTGTCACATAATTGCTGAATGCCCTGTTAGTTATCTCTTTATAAATAATGGAGTTTTACATGTTGGAAATTAAAAAGATGGAGGTATTAATATTATACGGTTTACAGTACGCCTGCTAGTGTTTTGTTAAGTTAGTTGTAAATGCCTTAAAGGAGGGGGACTTCTGCCACTTCCCTGGGAATATTATTTGTCATTTTAAAGAAATCTTGCTTTTTGAAAAAAATGTTGTCAGTATTCAGTATTTTCTTTACATTTTATTAATTTGCACCTTTAAAATGTCATGTTTCATAACATTGTTTAAAATAGCTTATATGGGGTCTTTACAATGTATGAAATTTACCCTTTTCCATTAAGAAAGAAAGAGGAAAAAAAAAAAATAAGGGCTGTATATAGGCTTTGAATCGAGAAGTAGAGTTTGCTTCAGCTATAGATAGCTAGTATAGCCACTAGTTTCCCTATGACTTGGTAAGGTATAGTTACAGACAAACACTCACAGACAGCACGGGATAATCAGGCACCTTAACTATTTGTTTATTCCTACATCTTTGCAGTCTGAAGTTAAGAAAGGATTACAGCAGCATTTTCTAGTGCCTATAGTTAAAGTTGCATCAGCATTCCTACCAAGAAACTGTCTTCTAACATTATCATTGGGCAGAGCTGTCACCGTGTTATAAAGCTAGGAAACAATTATTTTACAGACCTTAAAAGCAGTTAATTTTTTCCCAGTAGTGTTTGTATAGATGAGAAATAATTAGAAAAAAGACCAAGTATGTTATTTTATGATTTTTTTTTTTTTTCCTTCTTCCTCCACAAAGATTGAAGTATAGCATTTGATAGGAGTGAAATTCAATGACAGATTGTGTTTGTCCTGGACTTTTCAAGGGCTGAAATTTTTACCTATTATGAAAAACAATTTGTCAGACAATTAAGCCGAAATTTTTACGGAGGTTTTTTTAAAACAGAGTTCAACAACTTGACCTGAAAAGAACATTTATAACTTGCTATAGTACAAGACATTGCTTCACACGTAGAAATAGCTTGAAAACTGAGATAAAGTTGCATTTCCATTTAAAATACGTATACCATGTGAGGTGTAGAAACACAGAGGTATGTTCCTCCTGGCTACTTTAATTTTGTCTCCGTAGCCTTGCAAATGTGGTCTGCGTAACATGCCCTTGCAGCGAGAATCAGAAATAGGCACCACGCAAAACTCTCAACTCTGTTTCGGAAAGGTAAACGCTTCCCTCTGGTCATCTCAAAGCACACAGATCAAATTCCATCCCCCTTAATTTCAGGGAGGTCTTTGTCATGAAATATACTGTGCCCAACATTTCATTTGCTTTATTTTGGTATTTTTCTCGATGCTGTAGGCATTGTAAGCCTACATCTCATTCTTGTGTAATAAAGTAATAGTAGTAACCCAAGGAATGGAGGCAGTTTGAAGACAGCTCAACAATTGCTGGTTTCAGCAGTTTGAGAATTTATTATCCTGAATGAGGAGTTATGTATTAAGGTGGATGAGGCTAGGTTCACGTTACATAGAAGGTTAACATGCAACACTAAACTCAACTTGTCCTTACATCACCTCTTTTGACCTAGTTCTGTGGAATTGGTGACTGATATTTTTCAGTTTATTTGTAGGTTGACTGGGGCACAGAAAGGTTTTAGATCCTATTTAAAATCTGTACTGCAAGTCTGTTTGACTGATGTCCACTAGACCACAAGATACCCCAGGCTTCCGTAGCACGGGGCACGTAAAATCCAAGTCTCAATCTTTCCATCTGTAGCATGGAAAGTATTTTTCTGCCATGGTGAAGCACTTTGAGAGCTACATGTCAGAAATGTGCTGTAAGTACTTCTCGTTACCAGTGGCGCAGTGTAACCGACAAGGAAGTGAAACGGAAAGATTGGTGGAGCCCAAATGCTAAATTGGGATGCACTGATCGGTCTCACCTTTCTGTTTTGCTTCCTGAGCCTTGGTTTCTGCAGGAAGGGAACTCGGACATGGGAGTTGAAAGGGTGCAACAGCAGAAACCACTCACTGGTGTGGGCTTTCAGGGCACCAAGACCCAGAGGGGTGCAACTCCGCTCTAGGTGCACCAAATTCCTCCTATACTGTTGAGAATTTTACCCTTAATCAACACTTCACAAACAAAGATGTACGAGGAGAAGCAAGAGCTGCTCGGCATGGCACAGCGTGGGAAATGAGCACTGGGCAGTAACCGTCCCCGGGGTGCCAGTGATTCGTAGCCTGTGATCTGTGGGTGACATGTTAACCTGTATTTGGCTCAATTATTGAATAAGACATGGTAATTTTTGGGCACTTCTGGTAAATAGATGTGATAAGGAAAGATCGGCGCTAGTCTGTGCTGAATGGTTTTAAGACAAAAGCTAATTACATAGGTGCGGGTTGCATCTTGGTCAGAAACGGAGCGAGCTGTTCTGGTGCTCAGGGAAGACTGTTGCTTTGAGTCTTTCACGCGTACTTGTCAATGTAACTAAACCAAACGAGGAAAGAGGAAGAATTTTTTGCCTTTATCACAAAATTGGTGTGATAAGTGACTGTTTAAAAGCATGTGTACTTCACAGGACAGTGCATTTGCTCTGTTAATCTGTCTTCTAGTCCTGGTTTTTGCCCACCTCTTTAACTCACCACTTCTCTATACCCATTATAAAGCAAAAATGCTGGCCTTGAACTTTTTACTATATCAAATCTCACAGAACTGGAAAAGAGGAAAGTGAAAGTTCCCATTCACATGACTATTATAATTTCATCCTGAACCTGATTTCCAAACATCCTATTTTGGGGCAGCTTTGGCCTTCTACTTCCAATCTTAAATATGCTTGTGTATATTTCCCCAAGCCCATTCATTGTTCCCATGCCATTTTCATTCTCTCAATTTCCCACCATGTTTGTAGCTGCAGTTTGCTTAGGTAGTTAAAGAATCAGTTAAAGAAAATAATGGGTGGACCTGCTAGGTAGGCTCTGCTTCCAGCAGAGCATCACTACTGTTAAGTAAGTCCACGAGAGTCACATTTCACCCTCTTAGGGTCCCTTCCCCCCAGTTTAGCACTTTTCGTACTTGCAGGTTTTCCCTGATACTCTTGTCTATATTCATCCCATTTATCAGTTGTTTCCTTGTGGCTCATACTTCAGAAACTGTTACTGTAGCGTTGTAGGACTGGAAGTGCGCTAGCATCTGTGCAGAGTCATGCGACACGGTCATGCCTGCACGTCGAGTCACACAGTTGGGATACACCCTGCATTAAATGAACCGATGGAGGAGCCTCAACATAAGGCTGCAGCCCAGGAGTCTGCACCTTGCAGCAGGACGCCTCGCAGCATGGAGCACGGGCTGGAGCCCTATGTTCACCTGCTCCCAGGCTCCACGTACCAGGCACTTGGGAGGCTGGAAAACCTATGGGTCCTGTGCAGAGATGTGGGAGTTGTCGGCACTCTGCCAGGTGAGCAAGAGGTGGGGCGGGGGGGTGGATGAGTTTCTGGATGAATCTCACACAAAACCTATGAGGCCTGCAGGTCAGGACTTGGAAAACAATGTTAATCCCTTTCCTGTAGGGAATCTCCTTGTGGGCTGGTGTTCTGCGTCAGCTGCAAGCTCAGTCACAGTTAACAGAGAGGTTCAAGGAAACAAATTAAGAGTGGAGAGGAAATAAAGGGCTATGAAGATGGGTCTGCAGTTCAGATTAAATAGTTTTGTCCTTGCAGCAGAGATTTCAGTGCTAGTATGATGCTTTGCTCTCCCTGGAATGGCAGCGTTTACTGTAAATACAGAATGTGAATGACTTGACTGTAATTTAAGGTAGAATTAAAGAGCTTTAAGAGCTGTAGTTCTTGAGATAGGTTTTCTCGTTGTTCCAAATGGTTGGTAGTAATAGAAGCTATTATTAGCAGGGAAGTGAAAATGAAAGAATAGGGAGAAATAAAAAATAAAACTAAGAATCTAATGTCTCTAAAACCAGTTTTTATGTGCATTGGGACCAATTATGGCTATAGCGTCATTACAGTGCAGAGTTGAGGCTACTTCGAACGCCCTAATTCTGCTTCTCCATATCCAGCATGTTTGGTTTATGTTTATGATCAGTTGACAATTTCCTGACTTTATAGTACTTGGTTTTGGTAGATGACCAGGAATTTCTAATACCATGAATCACCAGTATAAACACAACCTTAATTACCCATTATCTAGGAAAATAAAACACTGTGCATAGAAGTGCTTCTATATTTGTTCTGTTATTAGGTAGATATAATGGCTTTTTATGGTTTTGATGGAGAAGGATCTGGCTGTGCTTCAGGCTGACCTGAAGAAAAAGAGCACAGGGCCTTGGCTGAGGGAGTAAGAGGTGAATATGAGCAAGAGGAAGAAGGTGGAAATAAAACAGCTCCCTGGGCAGGTGCAGTGAGCCTGAGCAGTTACTGCAGGAGGAGAGGGACAGACCGACCGACAGTAACAAGGAATATTCCCACAGTAACCCCAAGTTCTGCATGTGAGAGGCTGTGGTGGGTCCTTTCTGCTGTTATTCTTCCCACTGGAGAAAATTTGGAAGTGGGATTTTTCTCACCAGCCTCTCAGTACGGGAAAGCAAAGAAGGATGACTTGAGCTCTCTGACGTAGTCCATCTCTGTACAAGTGCAAGGATCTGGTGACTGCCATGAGCAGTTTTGGGTACTGTTGCTCTTTTCATCCCATGAAGGGGGATGGGGAACCACAAAGCTTAGCACCCCAGGAGGGTAAAATATGGTGCCTTGAAGTCTTTTTTTCCTCTGAGGCTGCCTGGCTGTTTTCTCCTTGCAAACACCTGCTGATAGCTTCTGTTGTTCATTACATGTGTTCGGAAAGTTGGAACTGCTGTTCCCCATGGGGCTTAGACGCTCTCATGGCCAGTGATTTGTTCTCGAGCCTTCAGCTGTAGCTGTTACTAGTGAGTGTGTTCCTCCACCATTGGTAGTTCTAACCATACAAAATATTCCCAAGTTGAATTTTCTCCTTACTCCAAGCAGTTTCGTGGTTCTTAGAAGAAACAACCTTCAGAGATGGTAGTACAGGAATAGGTACATAATAGTAGCTTTATAGTACTCTGTAGTTGGACTTCATGGTACTTTATAGTCAAGATATGTTACATGTGTGCCATCATTATTCTGGGAAACTGAGGGAACAAAGGCTGGCTCAGCATAACAAAATAGAGCCCCAGGGTATGTTTCTCAGCTTCACCTCCAGTGGACCAGAAGGATATTCTGCATAGCAGAACAGACCCTCTCCTTCACTGGCCCGTCTCAATACAAAGACAGAGGCAAGGATGAACTTTGTCAGAGGAGAAGCTGACTTCTGTGATGTGTTTGCATCCATGGTGAATGACCATAAGTTGATTAACATGACTTATTGCTTAGGATTTTTAACCCATTACTATTAAGGTGACACTGCACATGTTTTTCCAGGTTGGATTTTAGTGCTGTACCACATGCTTTGCTCAGATAAAATTCTAATATATCTACAGTTTTAATACAATAACGCTATAGTTTGTTGTTATTTATCTCCAAAAGACAAGAAAATGTATAACTAAGAGTATGTATTTAAAGTACAGTAAACTGTATGTTGGTTTTAGTCATCTCAGAGCCATGTATTTGGAAACTGAGTAAATTCAGGGTTGGTACTAAAGAGAACATGTGAATGACATAAAGAAATAGCTTTATCCCTACCCTTAAGTGACATTTTGAGGAGGAAAGTCTAAAACATAGAAAAACCTCCTGAATATCTTTACAATATGTTTTAATATAATTTCAGGTTAAAGTATAATTATAATATATTCATTTCATATACTGTGGGGCAGAGGTTGCATTATGAGGCCATGGTCTACATGAGTACATGGAAACTCCACTGTACTCCCTTGGTTCCTGGGGTTCAACCCAACTCCAGTCTGGAAATCAAATATGGGAGCACAAGTCAGTGCCACTAAATCTTGCTGAGAGACCAGAGCGGCAAGGTTTAAACCTAGATATGTCTAAGCAACCTCCAGATATAAGCGCAGATTTAAATACAGGAGAAATAACGTATGACTGCTGGTTGTAGGCCACGTAGACATGTGTTCCCATGTGTCGGGAAGGTCAGTATTGCATGTGAGAAGCTAAACTCCTTATTTCACAGATTTTAATGTTTAATTTGGGGATAATTACAAACTCCTCCTCTTGTACTTTATTCTGTTATGGATTCTTCAAATAGCTTTTCGTTTGGAGCCTCCTTGGTTTAAAAGCAAATAAAAATCTCTCTAAGATATTCAGAAACAATAAAAAGGAAAAAGTCGGGAAGCGATATCTTAAATAAGTTAAGGATGAAACTTCAATCTTCAGACTCGTTTTTGTTTTGTTTTAAGATTAAAGCACTGTAGCCGCTGAAAAGAGTTGCTGAATCTGATCTTAATTGGCTGGTGACAGGGACATTTTTGGAGTGACATAATGTGGAGCAAGGGAAGAGTGAAGCCCAGTCTTTTAGTTTCTTGAGCAAACTGTGTGCCAGGGAGAAGGCTAAGCCTGTGCTGTTTTCCACTCACTAAACTAACAAATGCTAATCAGCTTTGTGGAAAGATTCGTAGTAGATAATGTTACCTCTGTCACTGTGGCACCACTGAAGAGTTATCAGGTGTGTTAGCCTGGGCCACTTTAAATTAGGTGATTGAAACACTGACATGTGACAATCACTAACTAAATTGCACCTTACTTTCTTTTCAAACAGATTAAATTTTGTCCATTGGCTAATTTCAATTCTGTCACCATTCAAGGCAAGGAAAAGACTGATGCTAAACTCCTTATTGGGTTGGGACGAATCCTGTGATACAGCTGCAGTTGTATGCCAGACTCTGCTTCATCCCGCTGCTGAGCTGTTGTGTAGTTTACAGTCATCAAGTTAGTTCTCCAGTACTGGAAACATCCATTTTTGAGTTAATTTTGAATCAAACTGCATGATCTTCTGTGCTGAATGACAAATCCATCAGTCTTCTCTGCGTTCTCCTGGCTTGGGTCTGCTCTCTGCTGTAAGGAAGTCTCTGGCCCTCCAGGGAGCTTTTGCAAGCTGTACTCTGCCATGAGCTGCCTGCTTGCCACCTCTTTTTCTCTCTCCCTCCCCGCTCCATCCTCCTGAAGTTTTTTCCAGGTAGAGAATGCTGAATTCCTCTGGGAGAAGCAGCAGCTTCCTCACTTTCTTCTTCTTCCTGGAGATGCCTGTCTGATCCAAAGTATGGTAGCCAGGACCAGGTAGAGAGACTATCTTCCTTTGTACTGCCCAGTAGAAAAATACTTCAGCTTTGTTTTTTGAAGCAAAACATACTCTATTTGTACAGGAAACAAATTAAATAGTTAGAGCCACCTTTCCAGAATCTAGTAGTGGTCATTAGTTCACTCCTTGCGGTCTGTCCAAACTCTCTGGTAGCTTGATTGGTACTTGATTGATACTAACGGTAGATTGATTCAGATCAATCCAAAGGCTTTATCGGCTTTGAGTCCTGGGTTGTATAATGTACTTCTAGAGTGCTTCCATTTAAAATTGTCCATTTTTTAACTCAGTTGTTACAAAGCAAAATCTGAGTGGATATCTACTACCAGAGCAGAAGACCGGAACATGATGTGGGGGCTGTCATGCTTTTTTTTTTTTTTTTTTTTTTTTTAAAGAAGCAAGTTTTACAGAACTGCAGATGTTATAGACACTGCACTATTTCTCTAAAAAGCGTATTTTTTCCCTTCTGACACCCTCTCCCTATCAAGGTCTTGCTGTGGCAGTGAGCTCTGGTGTGTAAAATTTAGATCAAGAGATATGACAAACTGCATTTCTACCACATTAGCATTCTAGGGGCACAGAAGGTTGGTTGTTTCTTTACGCTTTCTCTCCTTCCCCCTAGAACCCAAAATCCCAGGGCTTTTTTTTCTACAGCAGTTCTGGTGAAATCACAGCTGATGGTTTTCCTTTAAGTTCTTAAAAAGTGAGAGAGCCATTCTCATCCATCTGACTCTTTGAGCTGCTTCTTATTTTTCTTCTCACTAAAACTCACTTTCCAGTTCCTGGCACCTAACTGAAGCTAGCTTAAAATAGTACCAGGGTAGTTGAGTGTCTGACAGGAGAATAAATTCATTGTTGAGTTAGGACCTATTTGATTTAGAATAAATGAAATGCCTCTAAACGTAGGAATGAAAAAACATGGCATACCTCATACTCAGATCCATTTTATGGCATTCACCCCATAATCCTTTTATTCAGATATGCGTGACCTATGTATTATCAGCAATGGACAGCCTAACGCTGCTGTGACTAGGGAATTTAAACTCCACATTTTATTTAACAAAACCTTTTTGTGGATATTGGATGGGATCTGTTACTCTGCTTGCTTAGACTGAAGGTTCCGTGTTGCCGGTTTTAATACTTAATGCTGAACAATGGGGGAAGGAATGAATTTAAAATAGCTAACTTTGTATTTATGATGACTAAGAATACCATTCTGCAGAAATTTGCCTTCTGCTGAGTTTGCAATATTTTTTCAATGAACGGCACAGTTATATTTTTGGTGGAATAACAAGATTAATATGGTGAAAAATACAAATACAATTGGCATTGTATCTTTCTTGGATTGTCTTGTCCAGTTCAGATTAACTACTAGATTTATTTTTAACTGATGTTAATAAAGCTGGTAACTGTGAAGGAGATTCAACTTTATGTTCTATTTAGATATTAAAACTGTAGTCCTGATAACACAAACCGGTAGTCACTTAGCCAATTTGTCCTATACCAGTGATACTAATATCCTTCTGTGCATTCAGGGAATATTGAGCTAAACTGGGCTGTGAGCAGATATTAATAAAGCCTGCTCTACTGTGAATATGTGCCCTACGTCCCGATTTCTGTCTTGCCCACTACAATTATTTAACAGAAATCTAATTATCCTTGAGATCACCAGCTCTGTCAGATCCGACTGAAGTGCACAGAATGGTTGAACAGTTATTTGAGTGGGACTCACATACAGCTGACAGGCAACAATATCACAGGAAGTTTGATTTTCTTAGGAAATGGGCTAAAATAATATTTGAAACAGAAATGAGTCTGAAAGCCAAAACGCACCTGCAATCCTAAGTTCACCAGGACTTCCTTGGGTGGCCACATTTCAGGGCTTTGGTTGTTATTGTATAGACATGTAGAGGCTACAAAAGACTTTTTAATCTTTCCTTGGCTGTAATGAAAACGTGGGCTACTGTATAATTCATTTGGTTCAGGCTCCTCTTCAACGGGAAAAGAAGTAGTAATCAATTTTAGTGGGGCAAGAAAACCTACGCAAATAAAGGGGTGTTTTTTCTCATTTCTTCAGTTTGAGGAAAAACATCTTAACTAAATGTGGTCAGGAATTCTATTACATTTCCGGAAAATTAAAAGTCATTAAAAGATAGTACAGAAGTTCTCTCTTACACAGCTTTGAATTAAACACCTGCAGTTTGCATATGGTGCCTGAGAATGGGATTCAGCAAGCTCCCCACCCAGAAGGAAGGGAGATACCTAGCAAGGTCCTGAGAAGAAAGGAGCAGTAGCTTAAAATGTATTCCTTTTAGAAACTTTAGAGCCTTCCTCTAGGTTGCAAGGGTGCCTTCTTTCACTTAGAGTAGCAGGCTTTTTAAGGGAAGCTGGTTAGCCTAAGGTAAAACAGCTTTTAATGACTAATTAATAAATAGGTGATAATATCTCCATTCTCTCT
Organism: Fregata magnificens; assembly: GCA_013389945.1. NCBI lineage: Eukaryota > Metazoa > Chordata > Aves > Suliformes > Fregatidae > Fregata > Fregata magnificens. The sequence goes on from WAAD01034067.1 coordinate 373,703, forward strand.
GTGCAAATAAGTCGGCGCTTATCCCCTAATTAGGGTAGCAGAAGGGAAAGTGAGCCTGCATCTCTCAAGACAGTATCATATTTATCAAGGTAGACAGTATTCTACAGGAGGGTGCTCAGTCCCTGCCCTCAGAGGGACTGAGAGCTGCTTGGATCTACCTTTTGGAGGAAGAGAGAGAATAAGTACAAATCTGTTAATTTTTTTTGGAGGTGGGATATGTATGTTAAAATTCAGCGAGAGCAGGAAAGTGGCTTTCCTCTCACACCTATCAGAAGATGTACTTGCTCCTGCCAGGAGACATTGGATTAAAAAAACTAAAAGAAAAAGTGGTGGAGTCATCATTGCAAGCATTTTTTCCTCTTTCTTTGGCCTTAGTCAAAAGTGTATGAAAACCACATCCTGGATTGGATCCTTCAACAGAAATCGATGAAGGAATGCCTAGACTGGTATCCTGAGAGACCCCGTACATGGATTAGGAGCTCAGGTGCTCAGCAAAGCATGTTCCAAAACAAACTAAAGGGAATTTGCATTCTTAAAACATAAGGTCTACTTGGGTCATGCGTCTTACAGTGTGGTTTTACAGGCTATAGATTTAGGACCTAGGCATACATTATGAACCTGTGGAAAAACTACTTGCTGTCTCTCAACTTCTCCCTGCTCTTTTGTTGTTTACTGTAGCAGATGGATACCAGGACAAGCTACCCAATATCTTCCTGTGATGTAGGATTGCTCATACTGAATGCTTCCTAGTATTCTTCCTTAGTTTTTTTTAGAAGGTCCCATGATAATCCCTAGGAAGTTTCACAGCTGACAGTATCATATTGTTTAGTAAGTTTTTCCTAATACTATACACAAAGTTTTCCCAATTCCTTCCTGTTATGCTTAGCTATCTTCTTTTCTATCACTCTTGAGACACTTTGCTTTAGGCTGCATTATTTACCTGTTCCTGGGGACCTTTTTCTCAAAGAACTACAGTGTTAACGTTGTGAGTCTCAGCAAGTTTTGCCTCTTTAATGATCTTTTCTACTGATCACGCGTGTTCAGAGTGACTTCTGTCTTTTTTTTTTTTTTTTCTTCCCTCTTTCCTGTTGGTTTT
>WAAD01034067.1:374821-422273 GCA_013389945.1 Fregata magnificens
CCATGCGGATGGGACACTATGCATGGTATGTGTCTATTCTGAAGATGTGAACTACGTGACTATATTAGCCCTATGCGCAAGTTAACAAGCACAACACCAAAAGGTAGGATGAGTACAGTTACGCAGTTTTGATCAGCTCAGAGCTCAGGGAGAACATTCTTGTATCTAACAAAAAGAAACATTACCAATCTCCCTGACGTATTACTTCTATTGCAAGCTCTTCAGGGGTGCCTTCTGCTTTGTGTACAGGGCTGAGCACACATCAGTGCTCTGAGTAAATACAGTGGTGGCTGAAAAGAAGAATAACAACAGCAGGAATTACACATAAACAGATTGTATACCTGAATATTTTGCTCAGTCTCTAATTTCTGATTAAAGAAATATCCCATGAATCCCAAGGGGCATGCTTCTTTGCAAGCAGTGACAACCTTTGTAACTGTCAATGTGTAAGAAAAACTTCTGTTGAAAGATGCTGTAAAAAAGCATCAGATGTTCTGTTGCTATAAACTTTATATTGCTTCAAATTTCCTGTTCCTGAAAGAAATACATTTGGAGTAGTCTGTAAAATAGGCTTCTTACCTGGAACCACCACCTGTTTCTCATACAAGTCAGCATCTTTAATAGATAAACTTTCCATTAAGAGCTAGACAAGGTGCTAGTTTTTCTTGCAAAAGTCAGAAATAAGAACAATAAATGTGTCAGAGAAATTCATCAATTTGGTTAGGAACATCAAGGTGCATGCCTATCTGAAATATAGACTGTATGGAAACACAAATAGGTTCAGAGAAGGCTTCAAGTATAGAATTATTGACCCTGGAGGATAAGAGACAGAATAACCTCCCTAGGCTGTACTCTGTCAATTTTAAGCAGTGTTTGCAAGGTGAGTAGTTTCACAGTTTCATCCCCCTCAGCAAAGATTTAATAGTAGATGCATCAGAGCTTTTCCTAAATTTTTTTCCTTTTATAAATTACACTACTGTAAAAGTATGTTAATGTTCTATGCATTTGCTGATGTTCTGTAAGACAGTATAAATGAGTACAACTGATTGACGTCACTCTCAAAAGTACATAAATGTGTCTGTTTTTCCAATCTGGTTGCTCATTTTCTGATTGCGTGTCAATTCTGGGACCAACGGATTGAGCTCTCTATATGGTGTGTCACAATCCTGGAAGCGATGGGGTCTGCAATACTACATCCATGTGTAGGATGAAAGATTAAGTCAGTAGATCACAATTAATCTTTTTAATCTTTGTGAAATATAAATACAATTAGCAAAAGATAACTTTTAAGAAAAATTCTTCTTCCACATGGTGCTAATCATATGTCTGCACTGGGGTATTTTTAAGTCCATCAGGCAAAAAAATTTTCTGTTTTCTTCAAAATGCTTTTGAGCACTCGCCCTGGCCATCTATTCAAGAAGTGTACTGTGTTCCAGACAACTCGAATATGAAGCAGGCTGTGTCTAGCTGTATTACCAAGCAAGGAAGAACATCTCATCCTATGATACATTCAGTATACATAAGACAATGTCCTGGGAAGTTAGCAGATGAAAGCTGTCCTTTCAGTCTACCACGTAATACAAATATGGCTTTTGTTTCAAGGAATGTGTGCATTTGAAACAAGGAAAAAAAACTGTGAAATTCATTTATATGCTGCCATTCAAAGCCTACAATTGAGATAATCAACTTTGAGTCATGTTTAAAAAGTAAAGCTGCTAGGAATTTTTTTTTTTTAAATGGATCATATGCAGTATTTGAGCACAAGCATTTCTCTGATGAAGGAAAGACAGTGTACTGGAAGTGTGAGGAAGGCGGCAGCAGTGCCTTTTCTGGTAGCCGTGCTTGCTTAACCTGGTGGAGGAAGTCCACCCTCCCAGTGATATTGCACTGCTGGCATAAATACGGGCCTGGAGGGGTAAAAGCATACTACTAATACTGAGAGGAAGAAGCTAACTTAACAGACACTGATGGGTGCTGAATATTTGAATTGAAAGTTACATTTTCATTAATATGGAAATTCCGTGTGTTTTAATAACAGCCCTTCTTCGGATTCTTCAAACCCAACAGCAACAACTTTCAACAATATATTTTGAAAATAACTTTATAGTGAAATTTGAAGCAAACAAGATTGTTTAAATCATCTTCTTTGGGAAGATTAGTTTTCAGGGGTTTTATTTTGTTTATACTGTGTTTTCCAGCAAACTACGTCAAAACTTTGCAGTAACGATAGTGATTATGAAAATTTAAGCCTACAAAATCCCTCTGTGAATTCAGTCTGTAGTCTTACGGAAGAATGGGACTCCATTTGTTACTGACCTCCAGTCAGAGTATGGCTCATTAGCCACTACCTTCTGAGCCCTGAGTCCAGCTGCTTTTTCACCCAAACAGTAGTCCGCTTGTCAAGGCGGTAACATCCCAACTTGGAGACGGAGATGCTTGGGAGTCAAAACCTTGATAAAGTAGATGACATTCCTCCGCTCTCTCCTCATCCACAGATCTTCTGATAAATATTTGGCAATCAGTTTAGTCAAGCATGGTAAATTTAGTAAATCCATGGTAAATCTTTGCTGGCTATTCCCAGTCATCCTCTTCCCCTTCATGTGCCCGGATATGACTTTAGAAAGGATTTGCTCCATGATTTCCCCAGGGGCTGAAGTGAGTCTGAGCAGCTGGTAATCTCCTGGATTGTTTTTAGCCTTTCTTGAAAACGGTCACTACATTTGGGTTTTTCCCGGTCATCGGGGACCTCCCCCAGTCTCCAAAACCTTTCAAACTTGATAGTGAACAGCCTCACAATAACATCAGCCAGCTCTTTCAGCACACTTGAATGATACCCATCCATCCCAGTGGACTATGTATGGGTTCAGATTGCTCAGGGGACCCCTGACTCAATTCTCTTCTGCGACTGGTAGTAAGGATTATGTAGGGAATAGAATCAAAACTTCAGAGGACTTGAATTAGTTGCATTTAGTTGTGCAAGAGTCGAATGCATCCCTTGGAGTTCAGTACTGTATCACTGAGATAGGCACCACTGTTTTTGTTTAGTGGTGGATGCTAAATGATCATTAAGCCAAAATTTAAATAATCATCCACAAAGGAATAGTTGTCATTCACAATTTTTTCTCTAAATTAACTAGAAGGACATGATGGTTTACTTAAAGTCTCTTTAGGAGATCTAAGCTTTACTTACAAGGGTAGATCTCGAGTTTGGTCTTCCAATATTTGCAGCAAAGAATGGTCTTGTAGAGGCAGAAGGAAATGTGCTTCTGGGGCACTGGAAATGTTCCTTGGGGACGAGGGTGCTCCAGGGGGGAGCAGCAATGTGCACTCTCTCGGTGACTCTGGAGCACCAGTCCTGCAAGAACTGCTTCATTCTCCCATCTTTCTCTATCCCTATATAGTTTGAACATGGTGTACTTTTCCCTGAGGTCTACATCAGTAGTGTAGAAGAGTCAGCAAAAATGTTGAGAACAGCATTAGTGTGGGTTAGCTCCATTTTTGGAGTAAAAACTCAAGACCAGCTTGCTTAAAATACTGATTATTATATTCTTTGCTGTGTTACATTTTAGCAATACCCACAGATACAGAAATAATATATGCTTAAGGCAGACACAGGAAGATGATTTGTAATTCTTTGTAAATCTCATCTTTCTGAATTCAGCCAGTGTTTTATGGATAGCAAGCGCAGAGGTAAAACTGCCAGCCTGTGCTTCGAGTCAGACTAACAACTTTTGCTCCTGCAAAAACGATTTGCATTTTTAATCATCTGTTAGTTTGTGTCCTACATACTAAGGGCTTGTAGATAAATTATTAAATTGAGGAAATCTAGATAGGCAAATGAACCTCAAAGCAATTATAACACCTGAAAATTTATCAAGTGTAGTGATATTTTTTAGCTATGGAAAGAAATTATCATTAACCATTGTCAAGCACGTGCAGTTTTCTACCATACGGGAACTTCATTCTCCCCTCAGTTTGTTAGCTGATGTAGTGACAAGCTGCGGAGAGATGACAGATTTAGCTAAGGATTTGGAGTCTGAACACCTGTGCAGTGTCATGCATTTAAAAATAGAACGTGACAGCAAAACACATCAACCCTCTAATGTCCAAATGGAAACCACAGGGGTTTTTTCCTTCGACTTTTATCCGGAGAAATAGCTTTCAATCATCACTGTCCAAGTAAAAATACAAAGCAAAAGCTGTTTTGTTGAGGTCCAAAATAAACAGGAACAAATCGGAGTGGTAGGCACCGGTGCACGAAAAATATTCAGTAATGACCATTTCTTTCTTCGCAATGATGTTCTGATGGCCTGCGTCTTTGAGGGGTGCAGATTATTAATGTTCAGTAGCGATTTCTTCAGGAAGCAATTGCTGGCGGGTTAGAAGAGGACTGTCGGCTAAAGCTACTTTGCATACCTTGACTTCTGTATGACTCATTCAACCCTCCGATGACGCTAACAAAAAACAACCAAAACATTTTTTGTTCTGTATAATCTTCTCTAAGGGAGAAAAAAGCACAAACCAACGGCAGAAAGATAAACACAATCTTGCTTGATTCCTGGGTTAGATTTGCACATTATGCGCTCCTCTGAAGGAGCCAACGTCATTGACAGTATTTGAAGGGAACGTCTCTACTTCCCATCTCCTTTAATAATATCCTTGAAATGTTAATCAAAACTAAAGCACGTGATCTTGGTATGGTTTTTGGTGGGGTTTTTTGGGGGTTTGGGTTTTTTTTTTTTTTTTTTTTTTAATGGAGGGGACAAGGTTTCCCAGTCTGTCTGAGATGCTAAGCCTGGTGCAGTCCCTGCTGGGTGCCAGCGTGCTCTGCTCTCCTCTAGGGCTGAGCACAATTACTGGGCAGCACCGCAGGCTGGCAATGAAACCTAGTCCACCCCCCTTTTCCCATTACAGAGTGCTAACCTTCCAGCATGTGCTCTTTCTTCAGCAAAACCTTTGTTTTCGAATGTTGTAAGGTTTTTTCTTCATATTGGGTGCAATAATTTTGAGAGGGGTTTTTGGCCTCTTTTCTATTGCAATCCTATTAATTGTGTTAAAAAGGGCGTTTATTCAGTGTTTTGGGACAACAGTTTTATGTGACTGTGTGATGGGGAATTAAGGAAGGTCCATATTTAGCTCTTCTGTGTTCATTTATATATGAGAAAGACTGAAATCTACTTTAAACTCAGATAAGAATTAGCGTTTTTGATGATAAAAGCTATCACACATGAATGCGTTGCTTCTTAAAATCAATGAAATAAATTAGACTCTCTGTTTAGGAGCATCTGGCACCCTTAGAACCTAGTTCATATAATGATATCTCTGTTTATTAAAAAGAATTATGTAACAATATGCTTGATTTATTTCAAGATGATTGGCTTAGCAACTTAATTGGACTATGCAGTATACCAGAGCAAAAAAAAAAAGATTTAATTAGCTCATTCATTTGTGGGTGACTGGAAGCACTCTGCATCACGCTCGACTTCTTTAAAGGTGTACAGCCATTTGATCCTGCAAGGAACTGAACCTTTTCAGCTTCCACAGAAACCGTTTTCGCACCTACAGCACCACGCTGATGTTCAGGCATTGGGCCCCAGTCAAAGCTCACGGAAACCAGCAAGAAGTTTGCTTTGAATCCAAAGAGCACTCAATGACTCCTTGCAGATGAAGGAACCTTCCTGGAGAAACAGCAAGACAAAGATGTGCCTTGAAGAATAAAGCTCATTTTTCCCCCACCGTGGTTTCTCTTTTCCCTTGAGCTGAAATTCCCACCTTCCAACTCCCAAATACTATTAACATACCAGAAAAATAGCATGCTGTATCCAAGTTTTATATTCATCTATTTCTAGGATGACTACTTATACATGAAAAACATGCTCTTGCGACACCATTTGACTGCTTTGCATGGTTACCACCTCTCAGCTGAGACAGAACGGTAATATTTTTTTTATATAGAATCATAGCATAGTTTGGGTTGGAAGGGACCTTTAAAGGTCATCTAGTCCAACCCCCCTGCAATAAGCAGGGACATCTTCAACTACATCAGGTTGCTCAGAGCCCCATCCAACCTGACCTTGAATGTTTCCAGGGATGGGGCATCTACCACCTCTCTGGGCAACCCGTTCCAGCGCTTCACCACCCTCATTGTAAAAAATTTCTTCCTTATATTTAGTCTAAATCTACCCTCTTTTAGTTTAAAACCATTACCTCTTGTCCTATCGCAAGAGGCCCTGCTAAAAAGTCTGTCCCCATTTTTCTTATGGTCCCCCTTTAAGTACTGAAGGGCTGCAGTAAGGTCTCCCCAGAGTCTTCTCTGCTCCAGGCTGAACAACCCCAACTCTCTCAGCCGGTCCTCATAGGAGAGGTGTTCCATCCCTCTCATCATTTTTGTGGCCCTACTTTGGACGAACTCCAACAGGTCCATGTCTTTCCTGTGCTGAGGGCTCCAGAGCTGGACGCAGCACTCCAGGTGGGACCTCACCAGGGCAGAGTAGAGGGGCAGAATCACCTCCCTCGACCTGCTGGCCACCCTTCTTCTGATGCAGCCCAGCATAGGGTTGGCCTTCTGGGCTGCGAGCGCACATTGTCGGCTCAAGTCCAGCTTTTCATCCACCAGTACCCCCAAGTCCTTCTCCGCAGGGCTGCTCTCAATCCCTTCATCCCCCAACCTGTATTGATACCAGGGGTTGCCCTGACCCAGGTACAGGACCCTGCACTTGGCCTTGTTGAACCTCATGAGGTTCACACAGGCCCACCTCTCCAGCTTGTCCAGGTCCCTCTGGATGGCATCCTGTCCTTGTGGTGTGTCAACCGCACCACTCAGCTTGGCGTCATCTGCAAACTTGCTGAGGGTGCACTCGATCCCACTGTCTTTGCCATTGATGAAGATATTAAGCAGTACTGGTCCCAAAACGGACCCCTGAGGGACACCACTTGTCACTGATCTCCGTCTGGACATTGAGCCATTGACCACTACCTTCTGGATGCGACCATCCAACCAATTCTTCATCCACCGAACAGTCCACCCATCAAATCCATATCTCTCCAGTTTAGGGAGAAGGATGTTGTGGGGGACCATGTCAAAGGCCTTACAGAAGTCCAGATAGATGACACCCGTAGCTCTTCCCTTGCCCACTGATGTAGTCACTCCATCACAGAAGGCCACTCGGTTGGTGAGGCAGGACTTGCCCTTGGTGAAGCCATGCAGGCTGTCTCAAATAACCTCCCTGTCCTCCATGTGCCTTAGCATAGCTTCTAGGAGGATCTGTTCCATGATCTTCCCAGGCACAGAGGTGAGGCTGACAGGTCGGCAGTTCCCAGAGTCCTCCTTTCTACCCTTTTTAAAGATGGGTGCAATGTTTCCCTTCTTCCAGTCCCCAGGGACTTCACCCGACTGCCATGACTTTTCAAATATCATGGAGAGTGGCTTGGCAGCTACATCAGCCAGTTCCCTCAGGACTCTGGGATGCGTCTCGTCAGGTCCCATAGACTTGTGTATGTTCAGGTTCCTCAGGTGGTCACAAACCTGATCTTCCCTTACAGTGGGAGGGGCTTTACCCCCCTGGTCCCCATCTTGTGGTCCAGCAACTCAGCAGGGGTGAGGAGAGAGGTTACCAGTGAAGGCTGAGGCAAAGAAGTTGTTGAGTACCTCAGCCTTCTCCTCGTTTGTTGTTACCAGTTTGCCAATCTTCCTTATCACAGGGGGGTATGCTTTCTTTGACCTTCCTTTTCTGGTTGACATACCTGTAGAAGCCCGTCTTATTATTCCCTGCATCCCTTGCCGAGTTCAGCTCCAGCTGCACCTTGGCCCTCCTGACCCCATCCCTACACAACCAGGCAGTGTCCCTATACTCTTCCCAGGACACCTGTCCCTGCTTCCACTGCCTGCCCGTTTCCTTCTTGCCCTTTAGTTTGACCAGCAGGTCTTGACTCATCCATCCTGGTATAATATAATAATTTTATTATTATGATTATTATTATTGGTGAACCTCTTAGTAACACAAAAGTAATGGAGTTATTTCTTGAAATGTGTTCAAATTACTTAATATCCAACTAGTAGTATTTTCAGAATAGCATTTGACAGTAGTTCAAATAACTTTCAAGATCTCTCCACTTTATTTCAGTTCCAAAGGCAGCTTGTTGTGTCAGCCAAGAGACTGCTGTCTTGGGGGCAAATTTCACTTAAGTGGAGTTAATCACATCAGCATAAGTTGTTTCTATACTCTAGTTTTACACCAATTTAAATAAAATTAGAGGTTTGGATGTTGATTTCTCTTGTGTTGTTAACTTAAGATACTCTTGAGTCCCGGATGATTTCTTTTTCCATTTCTATAATTGAATGCCAAACTCCCCACTTCTCTTGCACCCCCCAAAGCACACAGAAGACAAGACAAAAACCTAAATTAAAATCAGAGTAAGGATTTGACTTAAAACATAAAAGAAGAAATAGGGCTGAAATTCCATACTTATCGCACCCTGTTGTACCTAGATACTGCTGCACATCTGGTATGCGAGATAATGCACTGTTTAGAGACCATGTTACGAACACAGAAAATTGGAAATGAGTTTGAAGTCTTAACGCTACATTTCTTTACTACTGGGAGCAAGTAAGGCCCGGTTTTTCGCTCTTTTTGTAGGTTGTGTGATTTGATTCCCTCTGTTTGTTTGCTCTGTAAATAATATAGGCATGAAGGAAATCAGAAAAGGAACGGTTCTGTAAGAAGTATTTTGTGCAGCACAGCTGAGAAGGTTTTTTTATAAATTCCCAGATTGTATACCAAGGTTTAATTATAATATTAGGCACAGCAAAAAATAAGAGATGCTCAGTTGAAGCCATGGGTGGAGCAATAAAAAACCACATATATCTTATTCATTCATTCATCGGTTATATAAATAATTAAAACCAAAGGCAATGGTTAGCCATTCTTGACCTGCAACAGAGTATATTCTCTCAGGACTACCTGGCGTTACAATTGGCTTTTGTCACGATCACACATATCAGTTACTTGCATGAGTCTAGCCTGTAGCTGTCAGACAGAAGTTAGATCTGCAGCCAGCGTGCTTTCCAGTTACTTCTTACTGAAACTCATGGGTGGCTGCATGGGTCTGACTTCTGGTAGGGAATGTTTTCCTCATACATTCATGCAAAATGCAAGATTTTTATTACAAAAAATGACCCCGGTGTAGTACATTTAGCTTTGGACTTAACATACAGGACATCAAGTACGTCTCTAAATGTAGAACATCAGACTTTATCTGACCTTTTAGTATTTACATTCTTCCAAATTGAATGCTTTCTCTTAGTTTTGTGTGTGCATGCCTGAATGCCTGTTCACCGATAGTGCAGAACGAGGGGGTTTCCATGAACAAGCCAGGACACAGAAGAGGAGACTGGCTGTCTTTAATGCAAAGCCCGGTATTAGTGACGTGCTCCCAACGTACAGCACCAGGCAGGATAGCACCAGGGTGGAATACAACCAGCAGGTAATCTGTTGGCGCGTGGCTGACCCCCTGTTCCTGAATCCCGACCTGAGCGGGAGCAGCTCTTATACCTTGAGAAAAAAGGAACAGTGGTGGGCACATCGCGGTCTGGCTACGAGGCCAGGAAAGCAGCATCCTAAACCAGAGAGAGGAGCAAACCAGCAGCGTAACAACCTCTTCTCCTCCCTCCAATCTGTGCTATGTTTATCCTGTGTAGTGACCATGAAGACAAGGGGAGAAAAAGCAGCTAAGTGAAGCATGCTGTTGGCACCCTGGAGAAAACATGTCTTCCTGAGTATTGAGCAGCAATGAAGTGCACATCAAAATTGTTTAGACATTTTGATCCATATTCAGCTATCAGAATTTTGGCTGAAATTCAGCTGAGCCCTAAGCAAAGTCGAACACGAGCCACATACGTCTTATCTACACTAATGAGGTGTTGCCCTTTGCTGACTGGAAGGAGATCTGCCAAGATGTTCTTTTCTGGAGCATGATTTGGAAATACCAACTCTCTGTTCAGTGAAATAATGTACTCAAGCTTCTTGTTCTCTGAATGTAGGTGATAATAATCCTTGTTTCTCACTACGAGTCCAGCCGTCCTGCTCTCCTCCGTGCACGGCTTGTGGACGGCAAGAAGCTGCTACACCTCGAACAGAAGCTGGAAAGTTCCTTGCTTCAACCCCAGCCAAGATGAACAGGGAAACCCAATTTATTTACAGATTTCTGAACCAACATCCGTAGCACACTAGCATGCGTATACTCTGGCTAACTGGGTGGTCATGCGTGGTCCAGATTAAGTTTGTACCGGTGGGTGATCCAGGCACACAGGGAGCTGGCACAGGGCTGTGCTCCCTTCATCCTTATCCCTGCAGCATTGCAGGCAGGTAGGACAGACAGACAAACAAGCCCTCCCTGAAATGGTTCCTCACAAGCAACTGGCACTTTCATAGATACCAGAAGTTGTAATGTTATTTGATGTAACGCAGTTTATTGGCCGGATCATGGAGACTCAGAGATTTATAAAATGACATTTTTATTACTGATTCAGTCATGCACATACATATTTATAGACTTCAGAAAATCTTTGTAATTGATCACGTAGGGCAGCACATTCAATTTTAATACAAGGCATTACTTGCTGTCCCTGTAGAACCACCTTTTGTATCCACAGGAGGCAGTTTAAAACATTTACAACAGAGTTGCTTTTTTGTCTGTCATACGCTTATTACCAACTGCAGTCTAGGCAGCAGTTACGTTTAGATTTGTTTCCTTCTTTGATCTCCACAATCTGTAGGAAAACACGCGTTAGAAGCAAGAAGGAATGTGTGACTTTTTAAGCCTGACTGACTTCACTTACACATCACCAGTTCTTGTACCTTCTGCTTATCAGCTCACATCTCATCTCTCTTGCTTTAAAAACCCGTCCTTCCTAACCCCAATTTGTTTGGGTTTTGAGATTACTCATGCCACTTGTTAGCATTCAGTGCCAAAGCCATTCATAAATTGTGGTTAGTTTTTTTATACAGACTCAGAATTTGACTACTTAATTAGAAAGACCTTATTTCGTATTAAACCCTTTCAGACAGTGCATGAATTAAGCAGTGACCTCCAAGTCTTATTTGCAATTATGTGTTCTTCAGAACTGGCCCGTTCTGCTTTTTAAAAAGTAGTGAGAACTGATTACTGCAGAGTGGCTATTTTCAGAGTAAATCTTAAATTAACAGACTCCATTTTGGAAGCAAATTTATTACCTGCCAGAGAGGTCAAGACTATAGTCAACTGAAAAAGGAAAACCCCAAAAGAAGTGTGAACATTGAGGTGCAAAAGGAACACTTTGGTTTTGTTATTGTGCATGGTCAAGTCCAGGAGCAGGGAATAGAGTCAAAGGGGTTGTTAACAGAGGAATGTGGATAATGTAGGCTTTATCTAAACTTTTGGGGAAAAAAAGGTCTGCTGTGAGTGAAGTCAACAGAGCCGAGATTTCTCACTGAATGCTTATGCAAACTGACTTCATATTTAGGCCCCTGGAGGTTTTGCAGTCAAACGTTTGGGATACTGTTTGCTGTTACAACACATGGATCCACTGACATTTGCATTCCAATTTGCATTATTCCTGGTAACACAGGGAAGACTTTTTAAGGTTATGCTTTCATATAGCCTTTCCTCTAAAACACCTTTAGCGTGCATCCAAAGAGAATGCTTCCTGCTGTCTTGTTTCTAGGATTGTACAGTTTCTAGGGTATATGGTTTAGACGTGCATGCCTTAAAAGCAATGATGTGCTAGAGTCCCATTTCCCGCACCCCCAGTCCTCCAGCGGGTGATTTATCTGCCTTTATCGCTTGTTTCACCAACTGCAAGCACCCTGCTAGTACAGTTCTTTTATACAACCTGAAAATGTTATTCTTTATATGCCAGCTGAAATACATCAAATGCATCGTGGGATGAGACCAAATTAATACTTGGGGTTATGTGCACAGTAATTCACAATAAAAGAATGATTGAAAGATGTAAAGGTGTGTGGAATGTATTCCCTTTTTGTTTGATACAGATACAGCATATGTGGAGCAAATAGGTTTGAAATTATATTTTTATATGCAAATGACAGCAATTTGTATTAACTCCTATTGTGCTAGAACATAACATTTTCATCTGATGCAAGCCTTTCTTGGTTCAGATCCTCTTTCTGTTCTTCCAGTACGTGTACAAAGATCCTAGATATTAAACATCTCTGTAAATTACTGAAAGGGAACAAGCCAGGCACGTGTTGTGACATGCTTCCAGTAGAACTGGATATCAAACTCATCTCTTCTCCCTTTTTTAAACCCAAGCCATGGATTTATTATATCAGGACAGACGACTAACCAACTTCTCATTAAAGCCTGTTACAACTTACATGGTGACTGGACTTCAGATTTGGACCTCATCATTTTTTAACTGTCTCAAACCTATCATTTCATCTTGGAATTAACATTTCATGTACCTAGAACTAGTCTTGAATGGGACCAATTGTGGTTTGTTTGTTTGTTCGCTTTAAAAAATTAATCAAAAAAGGCGAGGTTTTAAATTGATAAGTAGCTAAAACAAATGTTAAGGAAAATGTTTGTATTTTAGGAAGCTTTTAATTTAGAAAGGATCTGACCAACTAATTTCAAACTGTTCCCCAAATCTTCAAAGCACAAACAAATTCAGGCTGAAAGGTATTCTGTTTTTCCTCTTCTTGGGGACATAAAAGGTGGCTGAATAAATTAAAAGGGATTAAAATTGGGTTTCAATAGGACCTTACAGTATGAAGTCACTGTTACGATACCATTATGTGGCGCACAATGGCTGCAGGCGTGGCTGGCTGCTGCTAGGCAAAGGCTAATATTGTTTCACCTTAAAACTTAATAATACGGCAGCTTCAGTCAATGATTTTCTCTTCTTTAAGAGAGTAATTCGTTTAGGAAAGCAGCATGCATGCATGTGTGTAGGCAGCAATAAAATATCTCAAAGTGCCCCAATGTGCTACCTCACGCTAAGTGGTTTGAAAAGGGAAAAGAGTTTAATTTAATTTTGAAAACTGCCATGGTCTTTCATGCATACTGCGAGGAGGAGAGAAGCTGTGAGTCAGCGTGCCACTGCTCCCCCGGCCGGCATGCGGACAGGCAGCTCCCAGCCCAACCCCAGCTTCCACACCTGGCTGCATGGCAGGGAGGAAGACAAACCTCAGCCCTGCCTTCATCCCGAACCGGTGCGATGGAGTCACCTCTGCTGGAGCAGGCGGGGAAAGGCAGCAAGAAGGGGCTGCTCGGTACCCCCCAGCAAGGGACGTGTGTTCCGCGCGGTCCTGGGAAGGCTACAGCCCCGTGCTAGCCAGGCTTCTCCCAAAGGACCTCCACTTCATTGAAAAGACCTAAGTGGAGGACCTTCTCCGCAACGTGTGACCCTCATATCTGCCTACCGCGCTTCTGAAGCAGCCTCGGCCCCGGCATTTGTACCCTTCCCTCCCCAGGCAGCCTAATCCGCAACACATAGCATTTCTTATTGAGCGGTAGGTCATCTTTTTCCCCCGTATTGGTATCAATCCAGCATACTCTTGTTGATTCCCACGTGTATTCTATCATCACAAAGCTTTTAAGCGGGAATATTTTTCTTAGGAACATGCCAAGAATGTACGGAGCAGCTCCCACAGTTAGCAGCGGCTTGGGTCTGACTGTCCGGCTCCCGGTGCATTAACAGAAGTGCGCAGGGGAAGCAGGATTTCCAGGAAGGAACATCATGCTTCAAGTAAACAACAAAATGTGTTTTCTGGAAGAAAGCTTTGAACTTGAGATTACTAGTCATTCCCCCCCATCCCTGCCCAGCTGATGGACTCCTGGATACATCCACACACATTCTTCGAATAGCAGGAGGAATCGCCACGAGTCATTCCTGAATAACCCCAGTTAAGGGGTTCTTTAGTAGAGGGGTGTTGCCCAGGGACTTGGGGTGACCACAGCTTTCCCAAGATGTCAGCGCAGAAAGCACTTGTGGCAGCTGTTTTCAACTGGGAGCTTTGCACGCTGAGCTCTGTGGTGTCCCTAAGCTGTGCTTAAACCGCGGTGTGAAAGTGATGCAAGTCATGCTCAGCCAGGGGCATGGCAGTTCTCCGCGGGTACCACCTCGAGCCAGCTTGGCACTGCACGGCACTGCAGCCGTGCAGCGTGTCCTACCATCCCTCCCGCAGGACCCTGTCTGAGCCAGGACCGGTGCCAGGAAAATATCTGCATTTTTTTTATTCTTTAAACTGAGCATTTCCTCCCTAACCTGACAGAGAGTTATGCACTCTCTGACAAGATGCACATAAGAGTGACAACTGAGATAGATAAAGTTCAGAAACTTGGAATTTGTTTCAGCTCGCTCTCCCCTCGCTACAGTTGTCTCCCATTAAAGGCAGCAGAGTTTGCCAGCACACCGTATCTTCCAGGAATGGGCTCTTTATCTCTATCGCGTCAGTGACGGGTTGTTAGGAAGTGCAGCCTGCGGTGAAGCAACAGAAAAATCTTATGCCTTATTTAAATAATGGTGTTCATTGCCTATTAAGATGTAACTTCTTGCTTTAAAATAGGATTAATTAAAATGTACAAGAATGCAATTCAGTTATATTTTATGCTTCAGCCCAGTGCATACTTTTCATAACTCATTCCCAGAAGTAATATTCAGGGCAGTACGGCATTCTCAGTTCTGCCATTAAAAGCACAAATTACTACAAAACCTGTTCTTTTCAAAAACTTGGCTCAAGTACCGCCATTGTTAGATTTTTCGTAACATATTACTTTGGTCATTACTGTTTTGCAAGATAATTGAATCAGTGATCTAACTTTTGACAGTATCCAAAGTGGCTGAAAATAGTTTGCTGCAGCACCTTTGTCTTTTAAAGGCCATTTGGGGCTTGTTATTTTAATCCTTGTGCAGCCTGATTTATCACTTCAAACATCTGTCAGCTGTGCTTTGTCTTGAAATTGATAGTGATAGTGTTACTGATTTTTCAACAGCAGCTGTTAGAGGTTCATTAGTTAGACTCTCAAAGGGAGTAGATAACTGTAATATTTTCCTTTGTTAATCATCTCTTACCCGTTGTAATAATCCAGAGTTTGAAATCTGCTAGAAATGCACAGCTCCTCTCTGTTTCTAACTTGTCAGAAGCATCCTTTTATTCATTTAATCTGGCTCGATTATTAAAACTCTCTTCCTCATAATGCAGTAAAAAATTGAATAATGGCACGTAAGTAGTGAGATAGAAAACCAGCCTTTGCTGCGTCGTACTTAGCGTGGAGCAAGGTCACTCAGGGTCTCAGAGTTCGCGTCCAAATATGAATCAACTCCGAAGATGAGATTAAGGGCTGTTCCGTAATTGATTTTTAATTTAAAATTTACAAGGCATACAAAACCTCGATGACAACTTCAGTAAAATCGGGTTCATTTCTAACAGATACAGCAGTTTTCTGTTAACGCATTTTCCCTACCACATAAAATAGTCTTAATGGCTGACTATGATTCTTAAAACATTTCCCCCAAAAAATCCTTGCAAGCCTGCCTCTAGCTGAGCACCACAGTGACTCCTGCTAGGAGCTTCGAGGGACCCGAGCATCTGTGAACTCTCCTGCAGCTAAGAGCGTCTCAGTGCTACTGCTGGTTCAACCGGCAATGCTCACCAACAGATAATTACAGTTTGAAATTAGTATTTTAATGAACTGATCTCAGCAAATGTAAAACGAAATCTCCCAGGCATTAAAGAAATAAGCAGGAGGGAAAATTATTAACTGTAAAGTTCAACAGACGGATGGTCAGCAGGTGTTGTCTTGGCAAAGGAGTTGAGCGTTCCCATTTCAATTTGCAGTAAGAGGAGGCTTGTTCAGGTTTTGGTCCTGCAAGCTGCTGAGCAGCGTCTGCAGGTGGCACGGTGACTTCAGTGGAGACTGAAAACATCTGGGACATCTCTCAAGCTTTCCAGGTGAATAGAAATGTCTTCTAAAAATAACTAAATGCCAGATCTTTATCCTAAAAGCACAAGCCTCAGTCCCATAAGACAATACATGTGTCCAGAGCACCAGTGAAGCTCAGTGCAAAACAGATTGCAAGAGTGCAGCCTGAATTTCAAGGGAATGTACACAGTGACTCAAAAAGCACCTGAAAATCAGTTCCTTTTTATATGTCATCAGAGCATGAATTGTGTTTTCTTCTTAAAGATGGACAAGTACCTTGATCTGGTTTGCATCAGGTACCGTGGTCATGCCAGGTCTAGGGAGAGGGTTGCGTAGAGAGCAGAAACAAACAGCTAGAGGTACCTGCTTGAAGACCCCTGCCATAAATGTGTCTCCCACACCACAGCCTTGACATGCACTTCGACGGCCAGCAGACACGGGCCATCGCCAAACAGGAACCCACACGCTCAGCTCAGGTTTCATCTTCTCCCTTCCAGTTACCAGGGTTAGAAACTATTCTTGAAATAAATGCGCATCGATTTTTGAAGTCAGACTTTCAGCTTTTAGCTGCCTATTTTCAGAAGTCCCACCTAGCTTGATTATTCCATTAGTATTTCATAGACTCAACGAACTTTTTATTTGCTGAAGAAGAGTCGATCTCTACCACAGGTCAAGACATTGTGTAGGCAGTCAGGGGGATCACTGACCCACTCCATGACAGCAGTCCCTTGTCTGTCCTGTTATGAGCCAAACATTCTTCTTGAATGTTTAATGTATTTTTATATGTGTGTATATATATAAAAACCCTAAGATTTCTATATCTGTCATAACCGAATCAGATATTTTTGTACAAGACTTTTTTTCAGATCATTCACAGAATGGTTTACGTTTATGTTACCTCTGCACGCTTCAAAAAGAGCTGGATGCCTCATATATAGCAAAGAGAAAAACTACTTAGTAATAGCAGACCAAATTATAAGAGTTGTTCCTCTACAAACATACAAATAAGATTCCTATTTTCTATCTCAGAGATCTCTGGTTTAGATTTAGGGGCAAACAAACGAGCAAGTAGAAGGAGGTGAAGTCTTCAAGAGTAGAATTTGTGCATTTTTTGGCAAGAAGCATTTCTCAGAACAAATTTTGTGTTCTCTCAGCAAAAAGGTAGATCAATTCAATGTGTGGATATAATTTAAAAGATATCTATGCTCTAAGCAATTTATCCAACTGAGGCTGGAGGGAACACTTCAGATAACCTAAAACTACTTGTCAGGGTTGTGGGAAAGACGGCACATACTTTCCACAAATACATTTTCAAAAAAGGAAATCCTTGCAGGCTTTATTTTTAATTTTCACTCTTTTTTCTTCTGCTGCTGCTTCTTCCCAATTTTGTTTCTTTACTGAGGTGCTGTTTTAGTAAAACACTATTCCGCTTTCTCACAAAAATTGGAGAATTTTAAAGTGATTTTTTTTTCTATAAAATATGACACTGAGTTTGAAGTATCTGTTTTAGTTAAAAACATGCAATGAAATCGTAGCCTGAATTGAAACTTCTCCCGACATACCCCTTCATTTTAGATTTGTATTTTTGTCTGTGGGTTATTTGAATGTTATATTCTCACTAAAGTAAAGATTTCTACCTGCTACCTTCCCTAGCCTTTAGGTATGTACAGATGTAGATAGAGATCTTTCTCTCTCAGATCTTTTGAGGAAAAATGGCAAAGCATCTTTCAGCAGTGCGCTGTGAACCACACTTCATTAGCTTCCCGTACGCCTGCCGTGAGAGCAGAAGAGGAACTTGCCATATTATAGGATGGAAAAATAGTGCTGAGTCGCACACTGGCTTTCATGTTTCCAATTTATGTTTTCTGACTTACCTTCTGTGACAGTTTGAAACTCCTGGAAGGCAAAAGGCTAAAAAGTGAGAGAAAGCTTCAGGCTTACCCTTATTGTCATGCCTCTTTCAGGTACTTAAGTATGTACTTGTGTTTAGCAGTATTAGTTGACTTTCAGACAATGATACATCAGAAAGTATTAATATTCACAATTAATATATTGATCTATAGTTTTATTCTGCCATTCCTCATTTTCTTTCTGTCAGTTTCCTGTTACGCTGCTCTGACACTTTCCCAGCGATGCTGAAGAGTGATGGCTTTGGAGGAAAGCCCCATCACCACTCGCTGATAGCAGGATGCGGTACAGCAACGATCGGCTTCCCTTCTGTCGGTGGGGATGCTAGTACAGCATCCCTCTGCAGGGGGGGAAATTTCTTTGTGGGATTCATTTACAAGCAGAAGATTGAATGGGCTGCAGGATTCGATCATGAAGGCTTTTTTTTCTGCTGAAGCAGCTTGTCATTTTAGTTTTAACTATAGGAGACAGGACAAAATTGTTAAAGCAATCCAATTACATTAGCTATTGAACAGGGGATTTCTGTCCACCTTTTCTGAGTGAAAGAAAGTAGCAATAGCTGCATTATTAGCCTTTAAAATTTTCCAAATTGCAATCCCCCTAACACGACCGGGGGACTTTGAGAAGTCTGGGTATTCTGCCGCCATCCAGCTACAGTTCAGCGCTTCTGACGATCCACCCCCGGCTCTGCAGTTTCCCCCCGCAAAGACTATCTTTGCTGGAATTTGCACGGTGAGCCCCATAGTCCCTCTTTTTGATCCATTTTAAAACGAGATAGAAATGAAGCAAGTGAACTCTGAATTTCCAACTTGATTTTATCTTTGCACCAGAATATTTCAAAGAGTCTGTCATCGCCCAAAGGAGAGAGAAAGCCAGTCACAACAACTAGCTGGTATTTATTTATTTACAGTTTAGCAAAGGAGAGATTGTACAAGCGTAGGAAAGTGTTTCGGGTGCCGGGAGAGCAAGGGCATCCTCAGTTACAAGGTTCAGCCTCTCTTCTGAATATTCACATCCCACCACCCCCATTAGCATGGGTAAATGGTGACAGCAATTTCTGTGGAGTCTCTTCATTTACGTGGGGAAATAATTAATTCCCAGCTTTTGACAAATGCATAACGAACCCGGGGTTGCTCAACCAATCAAGCTAATGGGCAGGACCTTCAGTATTATTTGGGTCCCGCTTTTGCCAGCATGCTGCTCGCACCTCTCCTCTTTTCCAGGCTGCAAACTGCAAGCACTGCTTCCAGAGCCACATAGGACACAAAGATCCTGCTCTCAACCTCCAGTTGAGATGTCGTTTGTCATTTCTTTTGTTTTGACGAAAGTACCTCCCTGCTCACTCTGTTCCTTCCCACCTGCCCAGTGCTCAGAGGATTATACGCAACACGGACGGCTCACGGGCTCCTTGTGGGTCAGACCAGGCTGCCGCACAGGTAGTTAGCATCACCAGGACCTGGGGAGCACCATCAGCAGCCTGCAGCCCCCCGGGCTGGCTGCCCGTCGGCCACCCACTCGGGGTCCCTCATCAACTGCACCATAACCACGGCAGAAGAATTTGGCTCAGGAAGTAAAGCAAGCAGCCAAATATGTGGCCACGTTTTAGCAGTCCCTTCATCTCAACTATTTCAAGTCATTTTTGTACTTTCTTCACAACTGAACTAAAATACAGATGTTAGTTGTATTGCTTCGGACCTCTCTTGTTATTTTCCCAGTATGAGAGCCACATACCCTGCTGTCAGGCCCCCAGGTATTCACATACACTTCTTAACTTACAAAAACAATTTCTAATTAGCAGCCTTATATCAACTCCTCTATACTTATCTAATTTAAAACACACCTTCTGAGAAAAAAACACAAACTCCAAACCGTGGCAGGATGTTACATGCTTCCTACAAAGCAGTGTGCACATTCCATTTTCGCTTGCTACAGCTACCGTTGTGTAATTCCTGTTGGCACAGGGGCTAGTTGGCTGGGAGCTGCAGCTGAGTGCAAAGTCAGGAGGAGGAGCAGGAGGAATCAGTGCAAATCTTAGGACCTGTCTGGAAATGAAAGATTTTTGATTCAGGGCAAAACAGCTCCTTGTTTCTTGGGGCAGGCTGACCTGCGCAATTTTGTTTTCTCAAGGAAAATCCAAAAGCCTCCCAGCAGAATTTTTGGGAGAAGGGATCAAAAATCAAAAATTTCCAAGCAAAAACCTGAGCATGTGTTTGGGCAGCTGAAGATCGAGGCATCCTTAAGGATTTTTCTGCGTGGTAACCCAACTTGTTAATTCACAGGTTTCATGCCTAGCAAAAGCTGCAGTGGTAAATGAAAGTTAACCCACCTTGCAATTATGAAAGCACATGGGCTTGTAACATCCTGAAAATAAGGCTGTGACTAGATGGAACAAACATGGCTCTTTTTATACAGTCCCACTAAAAGAAGATGTTGCTTAATTCCTGAATTCCTTGAAGCACTCCTGACAGCAATCACATCTGCTGCCATAAAACCCATCACAGCCTCTGCCTTTGGGAAAAACGTATTTAATAATCAGTAAAGTTCAAGCTCAGCTTGTTGTGATGAATTATTAGAACCCGTCATCATTTTCTTGCAAGAAAAAAAAAGGCTATAATGGAACACAATTTTATGTTTTTCCATTTAATTGATGACGGGCTGAGTTTTTATTAATCTTTCTGGGCTCCAGTGTAAGATGCTGAAAAAGCTAATATGAGATCATTGTATCTGGTTAATGTGTGTGCTTTGCAAAATTGATAAGGCCTGTCAAGACATAAATTATTTAAAATTTGATCAATGTGTTGAAATCATTGAATTTTCAAACAGACAAAGCAGAGCTATCTCTCTTCCTCCCCACCCCCTTCAAACTGAGGGTTTTGTGCAGCCGCTCAGTGATGCTGCATTATCCTTGCAGCACACGGCTTGCAAGGTACTGAAATTAGCACGAGGAAACCAGAGAGGTATCCTGTGCTGCTGCAGCGGTGACACGCATATAAACCCATGAGATACAGTGTCAGGGATGGAAGTAGCAGAGAGCAAGAAGGCCACTGGAAGCCTCCCCCAGTATGAGTTTTTCACTGGTGAAACTGGGGGCGGGAGGAGGTTACTGAATACCACCTCCCTCCTACCACACCTTCCTCTCCATCGCTGGGACAAAAAGCTCACAGCAGCACAGTGAGCGGCTGAATGGTGCTTCAGAGCTGTTTATCCCAACAGACCTATTTATTTCAGCTAATTGCCGAGAGTTTTTAAATGATTCCTGGCAGGGGTGAAGCTATAGAAATGATTGCTGGTGATTGATGAATAACCTGGATAAAATTCCCAAAGCATCAGAATGATTAACTCTTGCACAGGTACACCTGCTTGTACTTAGTGCCTTGCCCACAGAGAAAGGCGTGGGAGCAAGTTCCAGATGAACCCAAATTTATTTGGGCAAATAGAGAAAATACAGCACTTATTGATACCAGTGTCTCACCAACGCAGGCTCGCTTCTCAAATATAGTTCACGGGGAACGTTATTTAACCCTGCGCTGCTCAACCGTGGTCAGGATCATTCACGGAAGAGAAAGGTTTTGAAAAGCAATCACAATCTTTCAGCGAAGCGCACAGGAAGAACCAATGGTTTGAAGTTTAAAACTACATAAGTATAAACCCCATCATACTTTGGTTTGAGCTGTTCTTGTGGTTAACGTAGCAAAAGAAAATAGCGAGGCACGCTGTGGATTCTGTACATCTCGATGGGTCCAAGACTGTGCCACTTACTGGAAAATACCTGTGGTCTAATGGAAATTTTGGGGTAACTGGGTGACATTTTACAGCCTCTGTAATACAGAAAAAGATTAGGTGATTTCTTCTGTTTGGAAATTGATGGTTTGGAGGGAATGGGCAAATGCAGGTGCAGCAGAGGAGAACTACAGCAATAGCCATCTATTTGAATGTATACACTAACTTCCCTAAGCTAGTATTTCTCAAATACCCTACTAGCAATATTTTCCACTATAGAGAAGCTTTATATTGAAATGGGAAGATGCTGAGGAAGTAATTTTTTCCAGCACGTGCTGCATTCTTTTAATACCGGTTTTTTTATTTCCCGGAAATTGCTAGCCAATGTGAATAAACAGCTGAACAAAGAGCGTCGGCCCATCCTTGCTAACAGCAAAAAGCTGTCGTCAAGCAAAGGGCCTTTGCAATGTATAGAGGAAAATGACGCGTTAGAGTTCGGTTCTCTTATATTGCGGAAAGCTTTATTCAAACTAGAAAAAAATCTGCACACGCACAAAGGTTTTACATTAAAAAAGCACAAATATTATTCACATTTCTGAACAATGCGCCCTCATTCCTGCTCCTGCACTGGCCACTGAGCAGAGCAGGCGGTTCTTTGTTAGACACCTTTTTACTGAACATTTGCAAAACACAACAAATGTACTACCCAGAGCCTGCAAGGTCCCCTTCCCTGCAACCGACCGTGCTCACAACTCTGTCAGCCTCTGAATCTCGTTCCTGTAATGAAATCAGTGAAACAAGACAGCAGTAGGATGAAGCAGAGTCAAGAATTAAGGCTGTGTGAGATTGGAGAATCCTACAGTCTGCAAACTATTTCAAAGAGGAGGAGGAAAAAATTACTCAGGTTAAGTGCAAGGTACAACTTTCAACAGTGGCTAGCGATTGCTGTTTAGGCCTTAAACAGCAATATTACATCCTTAGAATTCAACATATTAATGATTTCGTGTTCCTATATTATGAAAGCTGTTTTGTTGCCACGTGAAATAGTGCACGTCACTGTAGCTCCAGGGACATGTTTCATTATCTTACGAGTACACCTCATTCGGTGTAACACATAGATAATTAAAAGTAGTACTAGCTTAGCACGATGCAACTCTGCAATTCCACCACTGTGGTTTTGAAATAATTGTGCCCTAATACCATATCGAAGTGACAAACCCACCTGGTTGTAGCATGCATTAATGCTTCCCACCCTTCAGCCATCCCAAACCTTATACCTACATATTTCTTCTTTTTATATCAGAGCCTTCTGAAAAAAGCAGTTCAGAAAGCAATGCTCTGCTATCTCATTTGGAGTGAGAGCCCCCTGAAGAGACATACGTTGAGTATTACCAGTAACACATGACTCAGTGCCCTCTAGATCTCTTCATAAAAGGAGAGGGGAGAAAAGCCAAAGAGCCATTGCACAGATTTCAATAAACATTGCAAAAGAAAAGCAGCCCAGAAGGACAATTGTGTGCGTTCCTGTGCCCTTGCCAGAGGACAGTCAGAGCTGGGTGCGGACACACGCGAAGTTAGAACCTCCTGTGAAGCAGGCAGCTTTGTTTCTATGTATTTCTCCTTCAAATTTCCAACCACAATTCCCTCTGGCTCAGTTGCTAACAGCAATACCAACTATAGGTGTCCATGTTTTTGAGTCGTCATTAGCATTTTAAGTAGCAGATCATTCAGTGGTGCAGACACAGAGAAAAGTTTCTGGTATTTCAGCACTGCCAGGCCCCTGCTCCCAGCTGGAATCTAGAAACGCAGCAGCAAAGCCTCTTTTTTGTGCTTCTAAAGGCCTGAGGTCAGTTTTGGGGTGAAGGATGGGTGAACATGTGCATCAGTTCTTGTTTCATCTGAACAGAGTCGCTTCTCTGCAGCAGGGGAGTTATTTCCCTGGCAGTGGGGATGGCCAGCTGTTCTCAGCATCACCCGGCTGATTTTGAGCTTGCGAGCAGGCTTAAAAGTGGCTGAAGAACCATGCATAAACATGACTTTGCTTCACCAGGAGCTTTCCATCACAGTGGAAACGATGCTTCCCCCAGCATCGTTATGACAGCGCTATTTGTGCTGGTACAGATAAGCATCTGTCACTGTTTCCATTAGAATCTCCTATTTTCCTGGGTTCATAGCTCAGCCATAAAAAAATGTAGCGTAGAGGCAGAAAGTTGCCATACAAGGTCTCAGGCTGAGAGTGATCATTGTTGTCTTTTTTTTCACCCCTTTCTAATCTGAAGAAGAAAATAACGTATTTCTGCAGAGACACACCTGATCACTACATTTCAAACCAGCCATAGATTTATTTAGCAATAGCGATGGCCACCTTTCAACGTTCAAGTTGTGAACCTTGCCGCGATGGCTGCCTTTCAACATTCAATCTTAATTACTGCATTAGGGATGATCAGGAAGAACACGTGGTGAGCGGGTTTGGGCTCTGGTTTAGAGCCTATTGCTAGAGAACAAGCCCCAGTGAAGATTAAGGGCTTTGGAGATTCTGATCTTTGCCAGATGATGAAACGAAAAATTGAAGATTATAGAAATAACAACTGAATATTATAGAAACTGAATACTGCTAGGAACTAAAGGCGTAGAAGACTCCTTTGGGGTCAGTAGCAGAGGGAAAAAGCAAGCCCAGCATTGCAGTTTCCCTAGTGAGACAAGCAGCACAAAATCCCACGCCATGAATTCAGCATCAGTGCTCAGTGTTTTGACTGCTTTAGGCAAACTTCTACCCCATGATCTTGCTGTGGTTGCCTACTGGATAGTGAAAACCCCATCCTGTGCGGTAGTAATACTGGGAGCCCACCACCCCGATCCTGGCACCGCAAGATCGGTGATGAAGTGAGAGCAGCATTTGCCAGGAGGAGGCAGCGGCAGCAGTTTGGGGATGGGACAGCATAAAACTGTTTGTTCTTCTTTCCCTTTTAAGCACCTTTTCTTTATGTTACGCATTTTGTAAGAATAATTGCAGCTGAAAAAGTTTTTCTTTGTATGTTAGTATGATGGTATAAGACAGTCCTGAAGAGAACAAACCCTGAAAACACATTCTCCAAAACTTATATTCAAGCTTTAAAGGACGTAAAAAGAAGAAGTTAGATGATCATTTCTAGCCTGTTGAAACACAGATCCTGCTTCTGACCTCTTGAGCATATGCTCAAGTTCTGTATTTTCAACAGGACTTCTCTTTCACAGCGTACAGGAAGAACGTACATGGGCAACGTGTCTCTACATTAAATTGGAAATCTGCTATTTACCTGCGTGTTTGACTCTGAAATCTAACGCCATTCTGTCGCTATCAGAACTAGTTATTTGCTTTCTGATTGCAAACAATTTTGCATTAGACTTAGCTTAGCTTAGTCACGTTTCTGAAAAACGATGAGATGTGCTCTATGGCTGGGATTGCTCAGCACTTCTTGAAGGTTAGGCCTTGCTAAATATGTGCATCTTAGCACCTGAAACCAACGCACCAAAAATATGGTTATTTTCGCTCTCTGTCTCAAATTAAGAGCACAAATGGGCATCCTGAGTTTGGAAAAAATGGAAGAGGCAACACCAGAAAAGACAAATGTATAATGAACATTTTAGTACACAATTACAACACCAGAAGCAGCTGAGTAAGAGAGGACTTTAAGCCTAAAGCAGTTGGGAGGTTAAGTGGGGAGAAAAAACAAAGGGAAATGGAAAATTCTGCTTTTCTGTTTCACTCCATCTTTTAGCAGAGGTGCCATTTTGCTGTTCAGGTTTTCCAGCATCCTTAGACATGTTTTTAGCTAACAAATCCACAAGCAAAGGGTGTCTGTCCCTGTTGTGGTTTAACCCCAGCCAGCAACCAAGCACCACCGCGCCGCTCGCTCACTCCCCCGGTGGGATGGGGGAGAGAATCGGAAGAGTAAAAGTGAGAAAGCTCGTGGGTTGAGATAAAGACAGTTTCATAGGTAAAGCAAAAGCTGCGCACGCAAGCAAAGCACAACAAGGAATTCATTCACTACTTCTGATCGGCAGGCAGGTGCTCAGCCATCGCCAGGGAAGCAGGGCTCCGCCACGTGTAACGGTGACTTGGGAAGACAAATGCCATCACTCCGAACATCCCCCCCTTCCTTCTTCTTCCCCCAGCTTTGTATGCTGAGCATGACGCCATATGGTGTGGGATATTCCTTTGGTCAGTGGGGGTCAGCTGTCCCAGCCGTGCCCCCTCCCGGCTTCTTGTGCCCCCCCAGCCTGCTCGCTGGTGGGGTGGGGTGAGAGGCAGAAAAGGCCTTGACTCTGTGTAAGCACTGCTCAGCAGTAAATAAACCATCTCTATTGTCAACACTGTTTTTAGCACAAATCTAAACCGTAGCCCCATGCTAGCTACTGTGAAGAAAATTAACTCTACCCCAGCCGACACCAGCACAGTCCCCAGTCCTCAACCTGTCCAGAGGTGTATCCATTTGCCCCTGTGGATGGCTCCCACTGAGCTTTTTGCATCTTCTATAAGCTATTTTGAGTAAAATCCTTGAGCTTTCATGGGGTAGCAGAAATTACTCATTACAGTAGTCCACATGATTGGGCTGGTTCAGACCCTATTCGTGTAAAAATAAATATTAATGGCTCCTTTTGTATCTTGACAGTTTTATTTTCACACTTTGCACAATTCTTTCTTTCTTCCTGTTTTGAAACAGGTATTTTGTGACGCTAATCAAGTCGTACAAGCCACAGACGTGCTGGACTGGGAAGACAAGGATGCTGCAGAGACATTGGTCGACAACGTGGTCCATTCCAGGATGATCAATCCTTTACGCCTGTTTGTTAAGCCATCTCCAGTATTGAAACATGGCCAGGTGTCCTACTCAGACAGCATAGAAAACTTTTGGGATTGGTTGTCCAACATTACGGAGGTTCAGGAATCTCTTGCACGAACTAAACGCAGACCCATAGTAAAAACTGGGAAATTCAAGAAAATGTTTGGATGGGGCGACTTCCACTCTAACATCAAAACTGTTAAGCTGAACCTCCTGATCACAGGGAAAATCGTTGATCACGGCAATGGGACCTTCAGTGTTTATTTCCGACATAACTCCACAGGTCTGGGAAATGTTTCTGTAAGCCTGGTGCCACCTTCCAAGGTGGTTGAGTTCGAGTCATCTCCACAGTCAACACTGGAGACCAAGGAATCCAAGTCCTTCAATTGCCGAATTGAGTACGAAAAAACAGACCGCGCTAAAAAAACTGCCTTGTGCAACTTCGACCCTTCAAAGATCTGCTATCAAGAGCAGACTCAAAGCCATGTCTCCTGGTTGTGTTCCAAACCGTTTAAAGTTATCTGCATTTACATTGCTTTTTACAGCGTAGATTACAAACTGGTGCAAAAGGTCTGTCCTGATTATAACTACCATAGTGAGACTCCGTACTTGTCCTCTGGCTGATACAATTGTGGGTAACTATAGAGATACACCATCAGTCATGAAAATAACCATTTCCATTAACCTTTTGCAGAAGAATATGTTTTCCTATCAGGTTAAAAAGTCTTTAAAAACTGTAGCTGTGTTTGTGCTGTATCGTAAATAATCAAACTATTTATGTAACAATCATTTTTCATTTGAGACCATTACATTTTAACGCTCTCATCATTAATAAGGGAACTACCAGGCAGACACATGACAAAAATCAAACAAGATTATGTCTGTAATGAACATTGATTTTGAAAAATCAGTTTTTTAAACTAGACTTGATGGCAAAGAGGTTGTCTTTTACTTGAATGGGACAGCACTTAGCAGGATCCTATTTCTCATTGGGAACTTTAGAAGATGACAACGTAAAGAACAAATGATGAAGCAGACTCCTAGCTGCTTGTATACAAAATCCAAATAAACAACTCTGCCACTAATTTCATACAGAATGTTATACACACGGGGCTCAAGGAATCAAGTCCAAATACTAAGAGAAAGTGCTATTTCTAGGACAAAAAAAAAAAAGGAAAGGAATCTGCATTTCTATGAGTTGTAGTAGTTGTACATATTCATTGAAGTGAAGAGTGAGTAGTTCTTCCTTCAGACTTCTTACCCATGGATATGCAATGACGTAATTAGACATTGATGAGCTTTAGTTTATTAGACGCACCAGGTGTGCAGGTTTGGTGTACGTTTCTTCCTTCCATGGGCACCATTGGTTTTGATTCCTCTCAAACGTTTACATATACACCAGTACTAGTTTTACAGTGATAGAGAATATACATACCTTGGAAAAAGATAATCTCTATTTAAGTCTGATAACGGGGCTGGCTTCTACTTAACAGAAGCAGTTATCTTGCTGTCTCTTAGTGCTCTTAGCACTGCAGCAAGGAAAATACATCAGCATAAGGACGATACCTGAACAACACAGGCTTTCTGCTTAATGGCACCCAGTTGTCTTCCTTAGTATTGCATTGCATACCTTAAGTCAAAATATAAGCAATGACAAATAAGACAACAAAAATCTATGCATCTTCGCCTCATAAAGCGGATTTCAAACAATTGCTATCAATGTAAAAATATTCAGCCAGACTTTCCCCCAGTACAGAACAGCATCACTCCACCATCGGTTGTTATAAGAATGGAGGGTCCGGCTGTGGTGTTGCTTCAATAGGACAGATGTTGCTCCCACTGCAGTCAATAGCAGTTAGCTCCAGCGATGCAGCTTCAAGCATCAATCCCCTGTGCTTTCGTTGGGTATTGATTTTTGCCGCTGCTGCCAATTTGCTATCATAGTCCTTTGTGACGGTTCGATGTCACAGGTCCCGTGGAAGAAGCTGGCTGAGGAAGTGCTTTTTATTGCCTACCATCAAATCCACGCAGGGTCCAAGAAGTTACATACAGCGTAAATAAAGTACTATTAAAATACTCTGTTCAAGTGGTGTGCACCCAGACAAATGACTATGACAGCTCAGAAAGACTCACTCATGAGATTAATTCTGATTTCCTTGGTAAAGTCTCATACAAAAAAATCACTCTATTAAAAGTGTACTACAAGTAACTGGCTGATTTGTTTTTCTCTTTAGGTGACAAATTTAAATGTGTGGTTTAGTTTGATCAATAATCTAAATGTTTTCTTTCATCTTATTTCATAGAGTCTCTCCTGGTCTAAATGATGTTTTTTAGTTTGTCCATTACTGTTGATTCCTACAAGATGGTCTACTTTGTATTCTGTATAGCGTGTCCTCGTTCTGGCTGTATATAAGCTTGGATTTATTGCTATGAGTTCAGTGGTTGGTGCTTTTGTAACTTAGCTGTAAGCCATGATTTTATTGCCATGTTATTTTTACTCAGCACTGTAGGCAATTAAAAGAAAACCCTACGTGCTATTTATTGTAGAGTAGGTGGAAGTCATGTATGTATATACACTTAAAGATGTGTACATATACAGAATATATGTGTACATGTATTTGTATGTAAATAAAGAGAGTTTGCTAAATCTGGCACTTGCTTATGGAATATTTGATTTTTTTAAAAAAATGTTACTTTGTGTCTTTATATATACAAAACTAAGGCACTGCAACAGATCATTGAACATTTTTCCCCAGCTGGAATTTGTTTTTCTAGGAGATATTTAAGTATGTGCTGCAGTGAACTGCACTACAAGCCTAGGCAGACTAGGTTCAATAGCATTTCATGGTATTTGAGAAATGATGAAGACAATCACGAACTATTTAATAATTGTGCAAGGTACATTAAAAGCAAAGGGGTTAGTCTAAATTAGAAAACATACGTCAGCTCCTCCGAAGCAGGAAGGTGCTGGGAGTTGTGGCAGCCCGCTGCTGATTCAGCCCTTGCTCAGAGTTGCTCATCGAAAGGGGAGCTGGATTCTCCCCCCGTGAAGAAGTCCTCTCCCTGTGACACAGCCACGTCCCGGGTTGAGGTTTCCAGACCTCAGGAAGGCAAACCAGGACCTTGGGCAAACAAACATCGCCCTGGAAACACCCAGAGCACCTGAGCCACGTGGGGATTCACACCGAAGGGCTATTATGAATCAAGAGACAAATATTTTAATAGGTTTAGCACCTGAGCTTCTTGAACACTGAGAAGACATGCACCCAACCAGCAGCTTTTGACTTAAAACAACTCTCAAGCTCTTCAAGCAAGGCCCAGGCTGGTGCCATGCCGTCGGAGCGGCACTGGGCACAGGGAGCAGCAGAAAAACAGAGCCCGTGAGAGCAGGAGGAGAGGGTTAACCCAGACCGTGTCAGTCCTGCCACCCTGGGACCCAGCTGCAACCACCTGCAGCCTGTCCTCCAGCAGAGCATTGGGAAGAGCCGTTGTCTCTCACCTGTAAGTCCCCTCAAGGAGCTTTCCTGCCCCCAAACCTGCTCATGGTAGAGGAGCAACCGTCATCAAACCTGCCCGGCTCCCTCCGCACCTAGCAAACACAAAACAGTTTGGTGAAAGCCAAAGTTTGCTGAAAGACAAAGGCAACAGCACAGAGGGCCCGTGCACACAGGAGAGGCTGCCTTTGGAGACTTGGCCTTTGCTTTAACGTAGCCCCAACGTTTTCCAGGGAGAAGCAAACCCTCAGCAGCAGCATCTGACCAGTGTTCTGGTGCTTTGCTGCTGTGGCGATGGGAGAAGCTTGCGCCGCTGTCCTCTCACCAAGCCCTGGCAGAAGGCAGCAGCCTGGCAGCTGGAGCAGGAGGAGAGGGAGGCAGCCTTGGTACCAAGAGAATCATGCCAGAGAACTCCCCACCACACTTTTTTCCAATCACAACACTTTAAAAATCGACTTAAAAGCATTACGGTTTTTTTCAAATCAATTGTGAGAAAGTCACCGCAAAAAAAGCACTTACAATCTTATTGCAGTCAAAATTGGATTAAGAAGAAATTATTTACACCTAGCAAGGTAAGCAAAATACAATCCAATGAACCAAGGAACGTGACAGACTTCAGGAGGTCAAATTTCACACTGCCCATGTAAACCGAACTAACTTTGATTTAATTTCACACAGAACCGGCGATATTTTAAAAAAACATTTTCCTGTGTAACAGGTGACTATTTTAGAAAAGTTTCAAATTTCAGTGATTGTTCCTCTCATGACTCTTACTCAATGGATTTTAAAATAAAAATTTGGAAGATTAAATACCATTTTTAGAAAGTGTCCCAAGCGGGCAATAACGACTTATGACTGCAGCAACTTAATCTAAAAGTTTAATACACATACTTTAATTTAATCCAAATCTCAACAGTGTAGTTTTGCATGCATTTATAGCGATGCAAATACATACGTAAACTCCTTACTAAACACAATTCCTGTTGTTCTCCCCATCCCATGGATAAACATATAAAAATCCCAGTAAAAAGCTAATTCATGATACACACATAAGCGTCAGCTGTCTTCAGACAGCCCACCCCACGGTGCCGCGGGAACCACGCGCATTCAGGATTTTCTTTTTCAATCATTTCAACTTGAACAGGGAAGTAACTTCGTTTGGTTTTTCTTTTCCGCTCAAGAATTTCATCCTTTGGATCCTCAGCCTTTTCTCCTTGTAACCCTAGCCGGTGGTGGCATCCTGCCCCGGGGCTCCTCAGCCTCTCAATCATTGCGGCGCCGGCGATATTGCGCTGGGACCCGGGGCCCCCTGCCCACCTCGCCACCTGCGTGCCAATTCCCAAGCTCTTACATCGAGCAGCCATGCTAGAATGGCGAGCAAGACAGAAAAAAGCAAAAAGCCAAGCGTTGTTTGCAACCCTGGGATTGCTACGTTTTCTTTTTAGGGAGAATCTACCAGGCAGTGCTAAAAGAGCAAACTCCTGAATAATTCTGATGCACCTGGAGAAACTCTCATAGCAGCTAGGCAAAGGTGTTCAGTGCAAATCAGCATCCTGTGCTGCTTTTTTTAATTGTAATTCAAGGACATTAGAACTTGCTATTTGTTTTATGCTCTGTTGACCAGCATAATCTGGATAATGTTTTATTTATAGTATAATAATGATTCGTCATTACCACTGTCCCTATTCAAATATGCACAGTTGAAAAGACAATAACAAGTTGCATACACTAAGTAGCTCAATGAAATACACATCAATCAAGTAGGTTTTTAGCTGTAGGGTGTCTCATTTGAAAAACTAGACTTTGCCATTCCCATCTCTGTCTCTTGTGAACCCCTCTTACATGCATCTGCCAGAAGCAGCTTCCTTCTTTGTTTTAAAACTAGCAAATAAAATGACGTTTCTCACGTATTGGCAACTAGCACCATACTGTACTTAGAGGATATTGCCTGTACTGTATGAGACAAAAACCTAGGAGTTAGTGTAACCCCCTCAATGGGTTTACAAAACCAAAAATCACGGATCTATCTCACATCGCTTGGGGATTCAGGTCTCTGGAGTTAGTGAACAGAAGCTAAACCACATGTCAGCAGACAGCTCCCTATCGCCTACGTAGCCCAGCTTGCTGCACGTGCAAGGAACACACCGGCTCCACAGAAGAGGGATCCAAGGGACTGGTTTTACAGAAGAAGAGTTGAATTGTCATGAAACATCCCACTTCGGTCAAACCAGACCTCACTTGGAGGGTCGTTGAGCACGGGTCCGCAAAATCTGTTCAGATCTGCATTTTGAAGTGATGGAAACTGAACGGAGCCTGCCGGACGCTGCTGGCAGCACAGCACAGCAGCATCTTCCTGCCGAGCCTGCTGCGGCCGACCACGTCACACAGCTCTCCAGCCCAAAATACCTGGGGGGTTTCAGTCAGAAGCAAGCCTCCAGCTGTTGGTACTCTCAAGCAAGAACCCCAGTCATCTAGACTAAATTTTGAAGGAGGGGAAAAAAAAAAAATTCACAAAAAAATGCCTTTTCCAAAGATGTAATTCAGTCTCCAACTCAAAGTAAATCCAGCTGCAGCCCAATTAAAAAGCAATTATGTTCATGGGAAAACAGTTTACTCAGGGATGGGGGCGTGGAATCTACCTACATGAACGTTGGTAGGACTGTAAAACAAGACTCCAAAAGAAATATCAGCACCTCCCTATTCAACAGTAATGAAACAGCCAAGCAGGTCAAACAGACAGTATTTCTTGCACTGCTCTCTGGTTTTGTCAGAACAATTAAAAAAAATCCACTAGTTCGCTGACTTTTTAATATATTTTCTTCATCTTATGAGAAACGCACATCTGTAATTCCTCACCCAGGCACGGGAAGCTAAATTATACTGAGGGTTCAGAGATGATGAGCGTTTCTCTGATTAAGTCAAAAGGCTCAACTACCTTTAACTACAAGGAAAGGAGCGGCGCGGGAAGCACAGAGCTCGCAAGTGGTGAGACCGCGATCCCTTTTGGCTTGTCAGTAGGCAGGACGCGGGGGTCTCACCCAGAGCTGGGCCATCAGAGCAGGGCACAGGACACAGCGGGACACAGCCCGACTGCAGCAGCCGAGCACGGCCGCAACGGAGGAGCAACTGTGAAAAATCTGCTTCTGAAATATTTTCTCAGACAGCCCACCACTCACCTTGCCCCTCTCACTTTAACTGTTGTTGGAAAACAAGAGAGTTTTATTACCAGCCTGATCCCAGACCAGCATCTCACGTTTCAGTCATTATCCTGCATGTCTGCCCTTGGCAGCTCTACATTTTAGCCACCTCAGATGCAAATCCCGTTTCTCTATTCTCTTGCCTCATTCCCAGACAGTAGGTGGCTCTTTCATCATTATGCAGTCAATTAAGCTTTGGCTACCTTATCTTAACAGCTCCAAATAAGCTGGTGATCTTCCTGAAAGGTGGGACGTTATAATTGGTTCCAAATTGGCAAGAAAGAGAACAGTGAAATATGAGACTTAGAGGTTATTTGAATTAGCCCCGAAGTTAAAAACAGCCAGAAAACCCCACCTAAAGTTATTGGGGTGTTTGCTTAGATCTTCTAGTATTGGTCAGGTTTGTATCATCTCTTACAGCTGGTGTTACTTCCCAGGAAACAAGACTTGGGATCTTTTGTTCTAGAGGTCCTACAGGTAACAGTGATGCTGCCGGGAGCTCCCAAATGCAGGCGATGAAGTAGATCCACTGTGCTCACTAGCACAGAGCCACATCGGGGGAGAGGGTAATGGGGGCAGAAGCCTGGCACAGGGCACATTTCAGGTGTCCAGACTCTGTAGGCGCCTCTGTTATATATACCTTGACAATTTTTCAGAGTCTATAGCTCAGACAGTCCCAGGCAAGCTCAAAGCAAGCAACTCTCACTTCCAGCTGGGACTTGGGAACATCACAGTAGGTTTCTTGCACTGCTGTGATCCTCATTTTCATCCCTGTGATGAAAGTGATAGACACCTAAGCAGCCATGAGAGCCAAGTCTGGATAAACATCCCAACCATGAGGTTTTTAGATGGGTGGGCAGCGATTACACCCCCTTCCATCCACATTTCAAAAGACCCTGAAGACATGCAACTTTGGTCACAACAACCCTGTGCAACGCTACAGGCTTGGGGAAGAGTGGCTGGAGAGCTGCCCGGCAGAAAAGGACCTGGGGGTGCTGGTCGACAGCCGGCTGAACGTGAGCCGGCAGTGTGCCCAGGTGGCCAAGAAGGCCAACGGCATCCTGGCTTGTATCAGGAATAGTGTGGCCAGCAGGAGTAGGGAAGTGATTGTGCCCCTGTACTCGGCACTGGTGAGGCCGCCCCTCGCATACTGTGCTCAGTTTTGGGCCCCTCAGTACAAGAAGGACACTGAGGTGCTGGAGTGTGTCCAGAGAAGGGCAACGAAGCTGGTGAAGGGTCTAGAGAACAAGTCTTATGAGGAGCGGCTGAGGGAACTGGGGCTGTTTAGCTTGGAGAAGAGGAGGCTGAGGGGAGACCTTATGGCTCTCTACAACTACCTGAAAGGAGGTTGTAGTGAAGCGGGTGTTGGACTCTTCTCCCAAGTAACAAGCGATAGGACAAGAGGAAATGGCCTCAAGTTGCGCCAGGGGAGGTTTAGACTGGACATCAGGAGGAATTTATTTACCGAAAGAGTGGTTAGGCATTGGAACAGGCTGCCCAGAGAGGTGGTGGAGTTGTCAACCCTGGAGGCGTTCAAAAAAGGTGTAGACGTGGCACTCCAGGGCCTAGTCTAGGAGTCATGGTGGTGTTAGTTGATGGTTGGACTTGATGATCTTAGAGGTCTTTTCCAACCTTAATGGTTCTATGATTCTATGAACTCACTCTGAGCTCTTCTAGAGAATGACAAAGGTATCTCCTCGCAGGAAAGGACTTAGGGCTCTCCACCCTAGGCAAAATGCCCCTGCTCAGATACGGGGTGGATGCCAGGCTGCTGCTCCCCACAGCACGTGCCGACTCCCAAGGGCGCAGGGAGCGGGCGGTGGTGCAGACCAGCAGACCCCACTGCAGGAGCCAGCGCGGCTCCCACCGCTGGGTACCAGCACCCTGCACCAGTGCCAGCTCTACAGCGTCAAGCTCTGGACATTCCCCCAGGGACATGGCAACAGCAGCGTTACCTACTACACAGTTACTTGCCTAACAAGTCACATTATTTCCTTCTAGTCTGTTCTAAACAAAAAAAAAATTTAAATCAGTTCAGGTTTTCAAAATGCGTCAAGCTGATATTCTTGAATGTGAGCATGGGTGTTTCAGCCAAGTAAGTATGAGAACTGATCAGTGAGGAGCCGTCAGTCTATTCTAAGCCAATAGTACTTAGGCTCTTCCACCACCTTTTCTTTTAGGGTGTATCTGAAGCACATGCCGCAATGGCAGGCGACGCCGAGCGGACTGACGCTGCTAACCTGGCATCCCAGTACAGAATATTCAACACAGACTTCTGAGCAGGTAAACCAAAGGATTAAAAATATTTCAAGTTGCCATATTGAAGATGATAAGCAGGCCTATTTATTATATAGTACTTAAGACTACTTAATTCCAATCCACTTCTCATGTCAGATGTATTTAACTGTAGCATTTCTGACTTCAATCACTGAAGATTTGGATTAGCCGAAGTACTCTGGGAAAACAAGATGCCTGCTCACCCGAGCTTCCTGGAGCCGATGCCATAGAGGGCGATTGCTCTGTCCTGAGGGAATACCCTCTCTCTTCCACTTCCTTCTCCTGGTTTTAAAGTAAATATACCATAAATACTAGACCCACAGTGCTTTGCCACAGCCAAGCACAACCTGACTGCTCAAAGTAAAAACGGCACCACAGACGAACAGTGTGCAAGGCAGTCCAGACCCAATAGGTCAGCCAAGCTCATCGCTGTGTCAAGGCATTAAGAGATACTTATTCCATTTGGCAAAAGGAGTCGAGAAATATATTTTGATTCACCACACCAGTTAACTTTAAAATGAGCAGAGCCCCTTATTTAAAATACGAGTATTGAATTGTGTTGCCAGAAGCAGATTAATTGCAGCTTCCAGGAAAAACTCTGAGCTTATTTCACATTGACTTTTATTCCCACTTGAATTAAGTTCCTTATGTTACACCGACTCATTTGAATTTTTTGAATTGGTTTTGCATAGTATCATTTACTGATGTACTATCTTTAATTACATAACACACATACACTCTCCAACTGCATTATTAATGAAAGTGTTTTTAATTAAATGGCTCTCAGCATAATATTCAGTCATTAATTTCACATGCTCAGGATGTGGAGAGATTCTATTCTGATGGTCTGGGGAAACTTTGTACTTTAGATGAGGGATACTTCCAAAGTGATAGTTTTAGAGTGAAGTTGAAAATCATTATGAGCACTGAATTACCCTCTCAGCAGCTGGTGCCGCTGTTCTGCTCTACTGGGTATTATCTATTCTTCAGCTCAAGTGCTCCTTTTGCTCTGCCATGCTTCACCACTGGTAATTTTGAAATGCCTCCCGCTGGATTCACATATATTCCACGGTGAATAATATCAGAGTTATCTTTTAGGAACAATTTATACTTAGAGAATGGCACTAAGGCTGCACCCTCTACAAGAAAAAGCTCTGCACCCTCCTTTCCAATGATGTCGCCCACCTGCCTCCACTCTTAAACTTTCAGTGCTCTTTGAAGTGACAAAGGGCAATGTTAGGTTTACGGTTGGACTCGATGACCTTAAAGGTCTTTTCCAACCTAAATGATTCTATGATTCAAGCTCTTGGGGATTGGGCTTTTTTTTTAGTCCATCCACCAGACAGAGGCACAGACACACACTAGTACATCGCGTAGGCTTTGCTATAAGCATCCTTAACATTCACTTGCCACAAAGATCGCCAATTATGGCCAAGAGACAAAAGAACAACATTAAACACACACACACACACCCCCACACCCCCACACCCATACTAGCACAAATTTACCATTGCCTTACTCAAGGCAAGTAGACCTCTTCTCCAGCCCAGCCTGGGAAAGAAGCCCACCCAAGCAGTCCTGTACAAGCTTTTCCCTTCCACAAAGTCTCCAAAGGATTCATTTTCACCTCAGTTTATGCCTTCTATTTATTGATTAAAAAGAAATCTCTACTTTAAAAAACAAAGTTCTAGGACAGCATTTTCCAGGAAGACTTCAGAAATCTTGGAAGTAATTTTTGTCTTTCTAGAATAGCTCAAAGGAACTTGAGAGTAACGAGGTTGCACGCTCCTGTACATGTTTTACCCGTGAATTTTGTGGTAAGTTTTTCCATCTTCCCCAAAAGCAATGGCATATAAAACAATATTCCAGTAGGACTGTTCCTGGAACTCTTGTCATCTAATTAGTCTCTAGGCAATTAAGTCTCAGCAACAAAGTCCTGGACTTTTGTTTGAGTAACAAAGTCCTTCCCAAAAACCTGTCCTCTAATTTCTTAGGCTTAAAAGCCCGCTCCCCAGTGCTAACGCACACGAGGAGAGGAGCAGGTCTTGCCCATCCCATTCTCCTGAAAGCACAGCATCCTGGTTTACATCTTACCTACCAGCCCCTCTCTGCTTCAGCTCAATTTCCTGCTGTAACGCTCACACTTTCGGATTCCTCTCTGCTATGCTGCCCTACAGCTCCTGTCCTCTTCGAGCTCGAGGTTGGCCCTTCCAGCTCTGCTTCTGCAGCCTAACTGCAGCGAGATACCTGCCACGAGCTCTCGCAGTCTCCACCTCACTCCAGCTGAGCAAAGAAAACCTTGTGAAGAAGGCAGACAGGGAGGGTATAAATTAGAACAAATGCTCAGAAACCTGTCAGTAAGATGAAATAGATCCCTTACTTCCTTGGGAACCAAAAGGACTGAAAGGACTTCACCTATTAAGTTCAAAACCTCGCTAAAAATCATAGCAAGACTCATCTCAGAGTGACCACGTTTTAGTGTGCTGACTGGAGAAAAGGCACAGGGGCAGAGCGCAGCTAGCTAGGGGCTAGCAGTGGCAGAACCTGTATTTACAAAGCCTCACCATTGAAGATGATTGCTTTGCAGGGTTTTTAATGGAAGGGGAAAGAAAAAGGGTGAACACAAAAAAATTTAATAAAAAACCTACTATGTCAAAAAGATACCATACATGGACCTCCGGTGCATTTAAAATGGATTTTAGAGAAGAGAAATAACTCTAGTAATTTTTACATGACAAGACTAATAATAACATATGTCCACATTCCCAGCATTTCATGTCTACATAAAACATTGCACCATAATAAAGATAATTGAAAGTATGAATTTCATCAATATTTAATTAGCATTTGGTACTAACTCATTATTTCGGTACAATTAATTTGACAGCTTGCTGTATGGCCTGCACAGATTTCCTTCTAGAGGGTTGTTTTATTGGTGGGACATAAGTAACACTAGACATGTGCACCTTTCCGGAGGCTCCTAGAAGACTATGAAATATGGAGAATATGACTGACATTTTCATCTACTGCAGGACACAAAAGCGTAATTTTGAAGCTCAAAATATGCACGTGTATTTGGCTATTGCATTTTTGTAATAAGGGAAATATTCCACTAAGCTAACATTTTCAGAAAACAAATTGTACCATCATCACGCCTGCCTTTTCCTCACTGAATCCCCTGGCTTATGTACCCAGTGATAATTCAGTAAACCAAACCAGCAGTGCCTTATGTCAGCAATTTGAAACCCCTGTAACTAATAATTTTAAGATGATTCCCCATAAATGTGTAGAAACCTCTACAAAAAAAGTGGATCTTCAGATGATCACAGAATACGAGATGACTCCTGATGGCTGGGATATACTTTACAAGAGCAGGCAGACACAGGACAGAAGCTGCTGCACAGTCATTTTGTCACTCAGTCCAACTTACAAAATTAGAGAGATCTTAGTAGCAGACCTAATACAAAGTGCAGTTTTCTTTCTACATCCTTAGAGCAGTGCTCCCCACCCAGAGAATACTACGGTTGGTAAATGGGGTATTGCCACCACGAAGGAAGAGGTGCAAGGAAGAAAGAAGCCTAACAGTCTCGACTGAAGTTGAAAATGCACTGCTTATGTTCCCAGACGTTAAATGAAGTGCTTGTATAGATCCTGAGCGTGCTGCTGCACACAGGGATTTTCTGAACTACCTTGAGTCAACACATTTCCCGAAACGGAAAGTAGCCATATGCATGCTTAGTTAACACCTAATCTAGCATTTTCCAAAAGACAAGGGACTACAGTTGGTAAAATGTATGATAGGACTTTCAGACCTGTTGCACCACATTCACAATTGTCACTCATTGGAAATTCGACCAATTTTAAGCATCTTAAAAGTTGGCTGCACCCCCAAAATTTGAGATTTCTCAAATCATTATTTTCCTACACTTCAGACGTTTGAATGAAGTGTTTAACGAAGCTTTAATGAGAGTTACAAATTATGAACTGGTACTAAGAGCTGCAACTGTGAAGTTTTAAGATCTCCTCTAAGAGCTGCTTTCCTTCACTTTGCACATACTCACTTTTATTAAACATAATCCCCTCCAGCCGACTGAGTTTTGGAATTTTCCTCACTTCTCCATTTTCAAAACTGTACTACTTGCAATTTTTAAGGAAAAACGGTTCTTTTTTAATGATTTTTCAAGTAAAGGCAAATCTAACGAATAGATTCTATAACTTTGTTACTTTCGAAAACTAGTAAGACAAATACTACTCATGTCTAGCGTGCTGATGTAGCGACACATTTATAGAAAAACAAGTAAGGAGTCTTTAACATTGAAAAATGTTTCTCAGCCAGCTTGGCAAGGTGATTTTTAACTTGCAGGTTCTTGCACGCATTTTTGTTCCAATCCCGTTACTGGCCTCCAGAAGGACACAAGGCACATCAGCACACAGTTCCTGGGCGAGGACCAAAGAAAGATCCTGCTCCCCTCTGAATTCCTCCTGCAGACCTCCCCAAGTGCAGTTATGGTAGCTCTGCCATACACCTCAGAAACAGGCTACTGACCACAGCACTCACAACAGAGCCAGAATCTATTCCCTAGTGGCATTCTCTTCACCTACCCCCTTAGCAGCTGTTACCCAGGAAAGTGGGAGAAAAAAATTTTGCAAGGTACAAAGCGGAAAGGAGAGTACTTGGCCTGCAATGCAAAGGTGGCATCAAGTCCGTCAAGCTCAAACTCACTGGAAATAGAAGCACTCATCACCTGTGCACACTCTTGCTTATCAATTATTTGATGAATCCTCTGTTTTGAATATTTAAGACACAAAAGAAAAAATCCACAACATAAGCAAGCTGCGATTGCCCCTTTCTTTTTCTGGTTTGCAGAAGACATTCCCACCTATGACGGCTCACACACAAGAATTAAGTGTGAACAACCTCCTAGCAAATCCTAGTGGACATTTTTGCTGGGTGTGCGTGCACATGCACTCAGAGTTAAGTGTACTTCAGGGAAATTAATCCTAAACGCGTGGAGCTTGTAATCAAGCCAATAGTACGTTCAGCTGCAAATTCCAATGACGCAACATGCTCAAATATGTTTCTATTATATTTAGAGAACCGGGTAGAAAACACCCAAGCGTTTCTACTGGTGGCAGAAAGTACTCATGTGACAGCTGAAGAAGCTGAAGACTCGATACAAGGTGTATACTCACCGTGAAAATAACCAGAGTGATCAGGGCTCCAATACAGTTTTTACTGCTTAACTGCTAGTTCCTGCTGCCCTGCTGGAGAGCACTGGTATGGACAGCACAAATGCCCTCCTTCCCTTCCCCCTCAACTTCACTATTTAAGCTAAAATTGTTGAATAAATAGCTCTGACACCCACGTACAAGGACATTAACTGTTAGCAGATGAGCAGTGATGCCTCAGCTCTAGCCAGCCAGCCATGCCCTTTGCTTTCCTCCTAGGCAGCACAGTGCCTCCGGGGGAACTGGCATTTCCCTTATAGATGTTTAAACCCTGTTTACCTGCAGGCATAGAAGCCAGTTCTGGCACTCAAAGTTTAGCCTTATAAGAAACAAGTAAAGATTACACAACTATGCCAGCACTATTGATGGTTCTGTGATAGGAATCTCCACGTACAGCTAAATAAGCTTCTTATTTTTATTACCGATGTGGTTGCAGTGGCACTGAACGTTGCCGAGCCAGCCCTGGTTTTTCTTTTTTTTTTAAAGAATGAAGTAAGCAAAACATTCATGCCAGGAAAAACTTCTTTCAATCTTTGTAATTCATGCTAAAACACAAACAAGGATTATCGTTAAAGACAGTCCCAGTGCAACAGCACCTTCCTCTACACGTTTTTATCTGGAGGAATCAGGAACAAACGTTTAGTTTGCTCTCTGCAAACAGGCAACTAGGGAAGATTATGGACTTGCTGATAGCACTGACTTAAAGTAAATACAGTGACTGTTCATAGAATGATTATGACCAAGAGTGCAGAGATGATTATTTACACAAAATGAGCCCAACTTAGAAATGCTCTTGGTTTTTATAGCACATGGAATACCCTCAACAGCTGCTTATTTTATACACTTTAAAAAGAAAAAACCAACAAACAAAACAGACCTTTAACATTCCTCAACATTAAACTGAAACCTCCTCTTATATAAACTAGTCATAAAATACCCGCACTTTTTACCTCTTTCTTTCTTTTTCTAACTGCCCAGAATATCACCTTATTGGAAAACTGCAGCCACCTGCTAAGTGCGTACTCTAGTTCCTTAGCCCCCATCTCAACGCTTCCTGAACATCCACACTAAACATTTTTTTCAGGATCATTCTTCCAGAGAGCCAGTTTCAATATTCTGCTCGAGTACTTTGATTAAAATTTGTACAGAATATTCACAGAGGTGAATATAACTGGGGCACGCTGGCCCAGTAAACACCATATATTTCACTAAACAAGTGGCAAGACAACTAGAATGAAGTATTTGTTGATTACAAAAAATAGTTGAAATTGCAAGTGCTCCATTTCTTTGATTAAGTATTTCTAAACAGCCTTTTGGTAGCTATCCAAGGAGATGCTAATTTCAGACATACAGATCCTGCAACTCTTGCAGGCTCCCAGAGCTCAGACCAGTTCCTACGCTCCTGCCAATTCCTGTGGTCACCTTCATCAGCACCACAGAAACACCACCAGTTTAGGAGTCCTGAACCAGCTACGAGCAGAACCCATCCTAGTATACATACCCAAAGGCTTTTACAAGTTCTACCAACCATGAATTACTCTAATAAGCATCTGAAATATCTGTCCTCCAGACTGTGGGCAGAAGAGCTGCAGAGTTGGGGCAGTCCTTTTACACGGAGGCAGGGCAGCTTTAGCCTCGGCTTCCGATAATGGGGCAGCACCGCTCCCAGGAACATCACATTGATAGTTTATAATGGAATCATCGCCTGCATTTTGATATCTTTAACACTGAGCCTAGCACCCCGCTCCCTAAGGCACTTAAATGAGGTGGGCTAGGCGAGTCCTTTGTTTTAACCGTCTTCTGGTGCTGTACACCTTACAGCTTGTGATCGTTTAAATCCACGCCTTTTTCTTCAACCCTGCGAAAGAGGACGAACATTCTGCAGAAGGCACATCCTCATTTTTACCCCCTGAATCTTTATGTTTTCTGTCCCCATGTTCTCCCAGACGCAGAAGAATGCTGAAATGATCTAGAACCTAATGGTAGTTTGGGCACGATCAAAAGGTGAACGTAAACCTTGGAGGGGAAATTCTACTTGTAACTGCTCAGCAGTAACATTTCTCCTCAGACTTTAGCATGATACCTTACTGTCTATAACTCGGTCATGCTGACTTGCTTGTTTTTGCAAGGTCCCATCTTGCATGTTCGTTATAGCCTCAAGGTATTTTTCTGCATTAGTAGCTTTAAAGCATCTCCTCTGCACAAAATCTGTTTCAGCTGATTATCCTGCCAAATATTAAGTTCTA
Source organism: Fregata magnificens (assembly GCA_013389945.1). Lineage (NCBI taxonomy): Eukaryota > Metazoa > Chordata > Aves > Suliformes > Fregatidae > Fregata > Fregata magnificens. The sequence continues at coordinate 417,640 of WAAD01034067.1, forward strand.
TTTCTTCAAGTTGAATCTTTATTTTCTGCCAATCCATTATGCAGCTTTATCCTGCTGCCCTTTTTTCCACTACTGAGAAAATCCTTTTGCTTGATCTCAGTTCCTTCCTCTGGAAGAGCATTTATTTGTATCAGAAGAGGCAAGACTAAGCAGAAGCCAAAATCGGGGAGGGGGGTTTAAGAGTCAAAGGTTAGATACCTGCAGAGCAGCATGGAATGCTTGAGCTCCTATGCAGACAAAAAACCCCACAATGGCTTTCAAAACCTCATGCTACTGATTTTAAACACAAAATTCGTATGATGATATATTTGGATAAATCCCTCCACGTGTGCATGCTAAGAGTAGGACAAAACTGAATGACAACATAAAGGAGGCATATAGAGGCTCTCAAAATAAAAAAAACCTCTGAAGAGCAGATGCCCTACATCAAGATTTACCCTGTTTTGCCATCTTGCAGATCTAAATGTTTTCCAAAGCTGATGCAGACTCAAGGATACGTTAAGGCTCCCGACGATAGCTTTGCATCCCTACACTCCCTACCTATCCATTAAAGAGTAGCTGGGAAGAAACTGCTTTACAGAAAAGATCCAAGACCCGGGTTATGCCCAAATTATTTCTTATGGAAAAAGCATATTAAACTACCTAATGCATCTACCATACTCTCCCTGTTCAACTGAAAATACAAAACTGAAAATCTGAAAAACCCCAACACCCCAAAGAAATAACAAACCTCGCTCGCCCACATACACAAATCTACATTTTTTTTTTTTTAGAAACACTGGAGCCTGAATATGCAAATCATAAGAATGTATTAATTATCATTAATCATTCCTTCACAAAGACTAGAACTAATTGGAGAAATAATTTGGAAAATTGAAGTACATGACAGAAAGCATTAAGATTCATTAAGTTTCAATTCTCCGGTCTGTCAGCTTGTCAAAAGTAGATGCCTGCTATTCTAGCATTACTGGTAAAACACTTCATATTTTCCTAATCCAGTATACAATTTAACCCTTCTTATAGTTTGTTCTGAGATTAACTACAACTGGTGACACATTTTCTATTAAAAGGCACCATTACAAAGAAATCTGTAGCTCCATTTCTTTTAAATCGAGGAAACTGAACTTGGTGAAATGCCATTACAAAGCATTTGCAGGTTCACTAGAAATTTTGTATTTTTTTTATATTGAGAGGTGCCGGCGCACACAAGAAAAAACAAGACATTTGAAGAGAAAGGTATATTCAAAAAGATATGCACGTTGTTCCACATCTACCCTTCATAAATCCAGCTTGACCAGAAAAGCCAATAAATAAATATGCAACAAGTTCCAGGCGTTATTTATCCTAATGGTAACAGCCAAGGGCATTCGATATTTATAACGTAATAGCAAAGAGGTAGCTCAGAAGCTTGCCTGTACATAGACACAGGTGCCCCAGCAATCTAAATCAAACAGCTCTGGTTAACTTCGGCTGCACTTTCAGCAACCAACTAGGCAGCCAGCCTTAGTGAGCGCACCCTGCACGTGCTTCTTCTCGTGCCAGTCCTTACAATAGCAGCAGGGAAAAAGGCAAACAAGTGTTATGTCCCTCCCCAGGTAAGTTGTACTGGTATGGACTCTTTTGATCCAGCGTAATAAAACACAGTCCTGCTGTAAGGGAGAAATGAAGTCTTGGTAGTGTAAGAACTCCCACATGTGCGTGTCTGAAAGGAACAGCCCATCTGCAAGATCTGACAGGGACAAGATGCAAAATTTAACAAGTTTTTTTTTTTTCCCCTCCTTTTAAAACATACGGTGTGGGCTTTATGGAGAACATCACAGCTCTTCATCTGGGGATGGTGCAACTACCCGAGCAAGATTTAGTCTTTCCTGACCATAGTAAGTAAACATTTTAACTGCATACTTCAGTAGCACGTAGGTGGTTTAAAATTTCAAGACTTTATGAACTTAACACAGCTGGGCTAGAAAAGCACGTAATCCTGTAAGATTTAATTTTATGTAAGTTACCAACTTAAAAATGAAAAATTTAAATTGTTTACTTCGCAATTAAGGTTAAAATAGGAGGTTAGCCTGCAGTTAAAGCTTCTATGCTTTAAGAAGTCACCTCATTAGAATTTTTTGCATATGCTTCAAAATTTACCTTTATTAACCGAAATGCTCAGTCAACTATGCAGTGAGAAATGTGGAAAGTCAAAAACCGTAACTGCTTAAAATGCAGCACAAATTGCCTCCATTCTGATCAGCAGCACAAAGTTTGACATAGTGCAATTTATTTTCTACATGACTATCACTGCCAACACATGAAACATGCATAGGTTTGGCAAAGCACAGATTTTTCACTCATTATATACATACCCTTGATTGAAATACAGTACCTGCACAAAAATATTGTTATGCTCCAACCTCTACTAACAATGCAAGACAAAAATGTTAGTGTCAGGTAATGTTTTCAAAGGAAGTCAAATTCCCTCGCTGCTTTACAGGATGATCACCACATATTGCTACTGCTGTAAGTCTCCTTCAAAATACTTTAACTGAGAACTCAAAACACTCTTGGTAGTTTCTCTATAAGCCAAGGCCAAGCAAACTCTGCAAAATTATTTGTCTCCTCCTGAGTCTCGAATCACAAGCTCATTTCTGTTATTTATACTTGACTTATATGAGAAACCCAATTTTACACTTCAAGCATCAACTTCACATACTGTTTAAAATATAACTTATTTGACAACCACTGGAATGCCATCTCTATTTCAAAGCACTCATGAATTGTCACAGCTGAGTCTGGGGGGGGTTTGCCTAGATGCAGTGCTTGTAGTGGAAAAAGCAAGTCCTTTGCATCATACATCTGAAATGCTTCATTCGACTTCTGCACCTGTATTTCTTCCAGCTTTCTCTGAGAGAACAAAGAAGGAATCTTCAAAATAGACGACGATAAAAACATGTTCAGTGGAAAATTACCAAGAAGTTTGCAGAAAGATAAACTGTTCAAAACTACTCTAGTTTTAACAGCAATTAACAGCATTTCCTCTATTACCACACTATCACAATGTTAAGTGCAAAGTTATTTGCGTGTAATGGAAATAGTTTGATCTTCAATATAATTTACTTAATAAACACGGCAAGTAAAATTTGTAGTGGAATGGGTAATACTCTAACTTAAATAGTAATTGTAACAGAAGTCATCTAAAACATAGAAAAGGTTATATTCTTCCATATAGAACATAGCTAAACTTACTGAATTCTTTATTAAATAAAACAGTAAGTTAGGCAAGATCCTAGAATAAATCAAAATTTCTCACGGTAAAGTTAAGATGCAAGTTGTCATGATTAGTCAACAACTACTATGTATTTCGGAAGAGTGGGACAAAGACACACTTTAATCGGTATTTCTCACATATGACTGCACTTTGAAATACTTTTCTTCTAGTGGCAGTAACGGGGACTGCTTAAGCCGGCACTACCCAGTAGGACATCAAACTATTCCTTCAGCGTATGGCAGGGCTGGCAATTCTGTACAGCGAGAGATGCTTTTTACTCTAATAGCATATCTTACCAATCGAGATTCATTACGTGAGCTTTCCCCTTTTAAAGAAAGAGAAGGACGTAGAGTGCACTTCAAATGAGAATTCTCAGAAAGCTGCTAAAGAAAAAGTTCCTAGCAATATTTTAGTTAAACCAAGATTCGGCTAGATTGACACCATAAAATACTTTTAACCTAAGTATTCAACTGAAAGTAGGAAAAGCTTTATTTATGTGCCCAGTTTCCACACAAAAGACTATTAGAATTCATTTTAGAAGGGAAATAGGTGCTTTTTTAAATCAATGCTAATTGAATCCATTTCACTGAATAACGACGAAAACTTTTGTATGATGACAAGGTAAACATCTCAGAAGAAAAATTACTTCAGAAAGACTAAGGATAAAAATATAGCCTTCTAAAAAAAGAAATAATGAAGTTTAATATTCTTCTGAAAGTTGAACCTCAGTTCAAAAATTTGGACTTGCACAAATAATTTTGATTACCATTCACAGTGGTAACCAGTCATGTTTACCTTGGAGGTTACTGAAGCTGCCTGTGAAGGTGTAAGTTATGCCATCGCTGGTATAAGCCCCACGAGGAACTTCAAGCTGAATCATTACAGAATAACTTAAGGGATGTATGTTTTAAGCAAACATGGAGAATTTTGCATGTACCTACACACAAAACAGTGATGTGCTATACTGAGACACCCAAGACAGCCCTGTGATGACAGCTCTGTATCCTTGTTACCCAAGTCATCTTAGGAAGAACTGCAGTGGTCGACTGTGCCACATTGTCACCATCGCCTAGATAACACAAGACAGGCAATTGCGTTTGTTCAGATGGCCTGTATCACTTTTTATAAAGTAACTTACCTTGACATCATCGTTCTCTGGAGTTCAGTGCGTCCAAAGTCAAATACGTAGAGCAGCACATCAACAGTCCTACATATCTTTGCAAAATACCTATAAACATATTAAAGCCCATGAACTACCCATATAGATTATTCTTACGTACCACTTCTCCTGTAACAAATGCAAGCAACATTCCTGTTTTATGTGGTCATTATAAGCTTATACTCCTTGACGGGGGGGGGGGGGGGGAGGGAGGTTTTT
>WAAD01034067.1:422293-459291 GCA_013389945.1 Fregata magnificens
GGGTGGGGGGGGGAGGACAGTTTTCAATGGTAGGTGGAAAAAGAAACCAAATCTCTTAGAAACCATGAAGCCCATCTTCATTACCACAGGATCGACTCCTCTTCCCACCAAGCATCGGTTCTGACAGACTCTGTGTAAAGGCAGTCATTCCTCACGTAGGCAAGTTATAAGCTATTCAGAGTTCTAAGTTACTTGAAATTGTCAAAATGGAAAAATAACTTAGTTAGCGGAGGTCAGAGCAAGACTGCAATATGATCCTCCCCAAAAAGGTTTCCAAAAAGACAGCAGTATATTTTACAGTAGACTGACGGACAGGGCTGGTAAAATATCCTTCTCAAAGTAGAGAAGTAAACGTAGCCATTGTGAACATATACAGGAAAAAAAACAAATACAAGCCACACAGACACATTCTGTATAAGTAACAACTTTATTGTAACTTGATGTGCTGAAACGCAAAAATATTTTCAGCAACAAGGTACAAAAAGTATTTCACCATTAACATCAGCTGATAAAAAAAGGCTGGATGGTTTGATACAGCTGTTTACATATCTGAATTCTCTTAATCACTTCCACCCCAAAACAGGTCTAAGTCATTTCACTGGTTTAATTTCTAAAATAGGACCCATTGATCTTAAAGCCTTCAAAAACCAGGTTACAAATACAGTGAAGTTCCTTGCCAAACACTTGAAATAGTGAATTCCCTTTACAAACGTAGTCCATTTACTGTAAGCAGAGGCCAGGTTATGAGACTAAGTCAGTGTCCTGCCAGCTAAGGAGCTAAGCTCTGCACTAAATATGCTACCAATATCAGACAGAGGACAGTTAACATTCCATTTGTCAATTACAAAAAAATAAATCAGTTAAGCTTAGGAATTTTAACTAACCGTAAAATTCAACAAAATGCAACAATAGTTCAAGGAGCAATACCTCACAATTGCAGTTCACTGTCTCTTATGAAACACAGTTTCAAATACTGCACATCGTTTTATCCTCCCAAGGGAGAAACCTTTCCATGAGGATTTAAAAGGAACATAATCTCCATGTAGGTATTCTACTGACCTTCTGTGCAAAGGTGAATTTTATACTAAGTACTCAATGTTTAGAAAAACATCAGAACTAGAGTAACTTGTAAAACTAACTTTTGTGTCCATGATTATCAAATCTTGACATACACTTATCTTGTAACAGCAAATATTTTCACATTTTCACAAAAATATACCATTACTCAACTTGTATCTGTAATACTTATTCCACTTTTTTTTTTGTGTTGTTCCTACCTCAGTGAAACTGAATTTAGGAAGCAAGAATCAACATGCAACAGAGCTCAGATGGGTAATTTGTAACTTTTCCGTCTCAATCGTGTATCAAATAGCATTCTCCTTCACCTTTAAAAATACCTTTTAAAAAGATCTTGTATCCTGTTACACCTTCCCTTCATTACAACATTTCCTAAAAAAGGCACAATGTGTTCATACTTCTGCATGCAGTAAATGGACTAGGAAATAAGGATTATTTACTGAAGCATCTTCCACCCAAAGCATCTCCTTAGGAGAGGTTCAAATGGAGAAAAAAATATACAATACATAATAGCATTTTAACAGCAAATCGAGTCCTTATTTTTAGAAAGTCATTCTTGACAAAAAACACCGCACAGTCATACACACACGCGCACGCACACACAGGACACATGCAGGGTTCTCCCCAGAAAAGTATGGAAGCGATGGTTCACATCTATCTGAGGGAGTAGTGTTGGCAAGCCAAAACATGGCACCTTCATACATTATATTCCTAATCTGTATAGAAAACTAAAAAAACCCCTTAAGATTTCATCCTGAAAAAACTGTCCATTGTATTACATAGTTTTATATCTGCTGCACTTTGAACTGACAACTGAGGTTTTGAAGGGCAAGCTCTTGAGATGTGGGGAATAAAAACAAGCTACTGAATCCGAGGGAGAAGGTTGTAATTACCAGCTATCTTGTTCCAGTGAGAACACTGCATGTAGTTAATTAAAGAATAGAAGAGGTGAATAATTAGTGCACTCACTTAAGAATACAGCAACTGTTTTACCTTTTCCTTAAGAGCTGACAAAACCTGAAAACATACATAATAAATAAAATCAAATCTAAACAGATCAATTATCATGGGGGTTTTTTTCTGTTAGTGTAACGTACAGTATACACTGCCTGACTTGAAAAGTGGACACTCTACGATGCAGATAATATTACAGCACAGTGTCTGACATTTTTTGGTAGAAAGTGTATTAAGCTTCTAAAAAAAAAAAAAGTCTTCATAAAAGTCCTTAAGCTTTCCATTAGATTACTGTATATTGTTACTTTAGAACAAGCTGAACTGGACAATCATTACAGCATTAAATATTCAAGTCACTTTGTATGTTAGAGCTGCAGGTTTTACCAGTGATGAGTATGAGGATATATAGTCCTAACGCGTTACACAGTGCAGCAAAAACATCACTATTTTGGAGGGAACAATTACCTTTACGTCTTATTGTGAAGAATGCTTATGAGATCTTATTTTAGATAAATATTTAAAAATTGATAAAAGGATAAATCTCTCAATATATAATTTGATGCCTTACGTACTATTAAAGTTTCTGATTTTATACTTTATCCATCATAAAGATTTAGTTAGAAGGTAAGAAGAAAATGCATGTTTAGAGGTTATTTTATTCTTCAAAATTGGACTGGGCATTTTTTCCAATTTACCTTTGCTAATGGTTTACTAGATGCCAAAGTATAAAACTATATACTCTTTCCTCTAAAAATTTTGTTCAGAGCAATTCAGATGAATCTTAATGAAATGAGGATGGAGATAGATTTTGAGATAGTAAACAATCTGAAATTCTTCCTCTCTCCTCCCTGCATAACTTTTTTTTAATAGCAAACTAAACCCCTTATGTAAATACGTTTATAAATTAGGTGAGATCTCCTCCCATTCCCCACTGCTAAACCCAAGTCTTCCCAAAAAAGAAATATAGCATATTATCACTATTACAGTAAACTCAATGCAATAACTCAGGAAACATTTAGAGTGTGCACTACTGCAGACTTTTCCTCCCAATTGTAAACAAAGCTATCAAACACCGAGGATGTTGGTATTAAAGCTAAGGTTCATATAATAAAGAACTGGCCCATGACAAGCAGTTTACAAATGTTTCATCCTTTTCACATTATGCAGAATTTCAATACCATCCACAATGCTAGTACAATAACTGAAATGCAAGACTGAGCAAGTCTCTGCTTGCAAATACCATCTGACATTTCAGGGAAATATTCCTCTTGTTGTGCACATAACCTCCTTAGGTGTTAGTGGAAGCTGTGCACACACGTCAAGATGGGAAGAATCCCTTCAGAGTTTTACCGGTCACATGCCTTTTTCAAATAAGCGAAAATATTCTGTTCCTTAAATATGAAAGCTTGCAATAGCCACCTTCAATTGAGTCTTAAAAAGACATGCCTTTCTTTTCTAACAAAACTAAATCCCATGTGGCTGTGGGCATCTTAAAATGTATCTAAAAAGTTAAGCCACAATTACCTGTACCTCATTAATTCATCAAAAGCAAAATATATATGTACCACACAACATACAAAAGTTACACATTAAAAGTGCATATTCAGAATCCATTTGGCCCATTTCTTCAATTTACATTTGGTCATTCTATGCATCCTTTACTTTTCTATGTAACCATACATGTGGGATATATTTTTCCATATACAATCCTATTCTGTTTTCACATTGAACTCTCTACCTCTCATTCAGTTCTGCATTAAATGTAAACTAATGATGGACCATAAAGAAACACAAGCAAGAGGTTTATTCTGTGTTTCTTTTTACCATTTGGACAGCTTTGACACACACACAATAAGCATTACAAACTGTAATGAAAATACATTTTTGGGCCAAACCATTGCATATTTGCCCCCACAATGAAAAATAAATTATGTTCAAAGCAGTATATTGCCATAAATAGCCTGTAGGCATTCGCTGAAGGTAAACAGGCTCTCCCTATATTTAGCACTTGTCTAGGGTACGTTATGTGCCTCTGGTTCAAGTGCTTTCAATGAGAGGCTAGTTAAAACCTTCCAGTTAGCACAGGACCAAACTATAATCATTTTTTTTTTCTTCTGAAAATAATGGAAGATCCCTTTCAAAAATTAATCTTCAGTTATCAACTTTACTGCATTATGGAGCTAGTGCAATCCTGCAGAGCCTAGTCAAAAAGACAAGGCACATTAAAAAATAATAATAAAAAAATCAAGATACATTAGACTATATGGACTAGAGAGTCATTGAAGATAATTTAAGGCCTTTCAGTGAATTAGAGTAATCAGTCTAATTTAAAGCTGAGGATTAAACCATAAATTATCCATCTGAAAAGCAAACAATAGGCTTTTTCAGCTTCTGTTCTGTGGACAAGAATAACAAAAACTCTTGTTATGGTTTGTGAAAACACCTCTGGAGATGGAGGAGTAGAGTCAATTCAATTTCTCTAAAGTTCATGGAAGATTTCATGACTGTTTTAGCCGTTTGCGTGGAATGCCAAACTGTGGACACTGTGCAGATGCTAGCGCGCGAAAGGCCTCTGCTACTAAGTGAGGGTGGGAGTGGATCATGGACTTCCAGCCTGCTGTTTCCATTATGTCTGTTGCTTGGCTGAAAACAGAAGTATTAAGAATAGTCACAGAATTTTACAAACCAAATGCACAAATGCACAGTGGAGAAGAGCAGGCAAGGCAGAACTACTGCAGGAGAGCAGCTGAGCATTACAAGACAAACTTTATGAGTGCCCATAACAATGCCATTGGAAAGCAGCAGCAAATTGTAATTCGGGTATATTAGTATCACCACATGTAGGACATAGGGTACTTATTCTGCTCTACTCAGTACCAGCAAGACACCGTGTAAGATAACCGCCTTGGAATTGCTCAGGAAAAACAATAAAAATGATAAGAGGAAAACTAGAAGAAAATGAGGTCTAGTACAGAGAAGAAAAGCAAGGGAAGACATGATAATCTCATTACATAGACGGGCATGCTCAATTTGGGGACAGAGAAGGATGACAAGATGAATCAGCTGAAACTGCAGCAAAAATGATTAGTTCATATACTAGAAAAAGCCATGAAGACAGATTAGCTGGCTGACTACAGAACCCTTCACTGAGAGTTCACAGTTTGAGTACCAGTGGAGCATACTTGAGAATATTCACTCTTTCTTCAGTACAAGTCATGGACTACATTCAGAATGTCTTTCAATGGCCACTGTCAACTTTTAACTAATACAGAGGCAACAACAGATTTCAGCAAGTATCACATGGACATCCAGGAGATTAAAAACAATGTATTTACTCAAGGTATATATTTACTTTTTTGTGAAATAATATAAAACAAAAGTATAAAATTCACTCTGCACATGAAGAATATTACACTGGTTGGGATGCATGCCACATTGACACAGGACAAATTTGTAATTTGGAACCAACAGCTTATGCATCAATCCCAAGTTTCCACTGCCCTGCATTTTCAAAAGCCTTTCATGAGCATCCTCATGCTGTTTCAGGAACACTGTCAAGCATAAAGGTAGCAGCTGACCTCTACACTGTATGATCTCTCAAAAACCTTTTGCAGATTTCTAATGCAAGCCTTTAATCTTCTGCTGCAAGTCAGTAAAGGCGGATGCCTTGAGAAACAATACCAAAGTTCAGACTCCCTGGTGCCCAGACTCAGTAAATTAAGTCAGGCCCTCTCACATTATTGTAGATTTATTGTAGATGCTTTAGCTGAAGCAAAGATGACCAGCATCTTTACAAGCAATTATTCAAGACAGAAGACAGCTCAGTGAGTTCCAAATCACTTGAGAAGGAACACATCAGCTAGTTTACATTGTTATGTAGTCTGACTTTATTAGTTTTTCTACTGGTATTTTACTATTTCCCTTCTACCACCCCCCACCTTTTCCACATCAGGCTCAATCATTAGGCCTGTGAAGACTTTTTTTTTAAAAAAAAAAAAAGGAGAAACTAATTTTAAAGTAACTGGTACAAAGCAGCTTTTAACTTCTCTGGAGATTCTGACAGTAAGAAGTAAGTGTTCAGCTATCCTTTTACTGTTTCAGCCTACCACTGGCTATTCTGAAGCCGGCTGTCTTCCATCCCATGATTCATTTGAGCTGTTCTAAGTATATGCTGCAATCAGTCCTACAGTCTGAGCCACATATTCTCAACCTATTTCCAGCGTAGGCATGAGCACTTACAGAGTCAGCCAGATCAGAGGGACCTGACTGACTAGTTGTGTGGCCTCAAGAGTACTAGTGCTGGCATGTGGGAAGGTGCACAAACATGTCGCCGAAGGCAAAAAGAGCAACTGCCCTCCCCTCTGCAGGCTCAGGCAACACTGCAGGCTCAGACTGACCTAAGCAAGTCTTGAAACCACACTGGGGTTGCCACTGCTCCAGGCGCAAACCTGGTTAGTCAAGAGAATGGTTTCCTTTCTCTTGTGGTGGCTGCTGCCACCATCTCACAGCACTGATATGTCCCTAGGAAAGGAATGAAAACCAGCTATTGTTACGATCTCACACTGGAGGGCAGTTAACTCTCACTATCGTTTAAAGGGCAAGTCACAATCATAACTGGTGTAGCATCTGCTGAATCCTACTTTACTTACAGTCAGTGACTGGCCTCAGCAGTGTGGAAATGAAGCAACAGTTCTTAAGATCTGTAGTCTATTTAGCAGTGTTTGTACAGAACATCGTAAGGCAGGGACACTTACTTGCTATTCCAGTTTTTCCCATCTTTACACCCAAGTTGTCTAAGAACGCTGCACCTGTAAGAAAGAACTGTGCTAATATTGAAAAGGTACACAAAGCATAAATACAAATATATTTAGAGTCTCATAAATATTACTTGCCTGTTAATAAAGTCTATTGCTTGTGCTTTTAACTGTTCAGCGCTGTGCAAATCTGCGAGGATAAGAATGTCAGCAACATTTTCTACCGAGAGGTTACTACAGAGTGCTTCCTCACACATGACCTTCAGCCGTTCCAGTGCATACTGATAAAAGAAAAAACTACACTAATCATTCTTCAAACTCATTCTTTCTACCGTTATCTCTACAGTTTTTAAGACAGTTCCAGTCATGAAAATGCTTGGTGCCTCCCAAGCTTAAGATCAAACCGCTTCCAAACAATTCAAAATTCAATATGCTGCATTGAAGAGTCCTCAAACGGCAAGACGTGCATTAGGTTTGACACAAACTGATCAAATGCTTTACTGGGAGAACTTTTATTAAAACAACAAAAATAACTCATTAAGAAGTTTTCATTTTCCTTCAGTCTGGTAAGGGAGGAAGAGCAAGGAACAGACACAGGCTCTTTATCGAAATCATCATTATACAGGTTTACATCTGAAAGGGGCAAGAAATTATACAGTGGAAAGTTTCATGAAACTGTCCGAGGGAAAATACATTAGCCTGTTTGAAACTACCTTGTTCCAAGTTTACCACCGCCCCCATCTCTGAATTTCTTAATTTCTTCCACACCTTTGACGCAGTCTACCAGAAAATTGATGTAAAATAATTACATTCCTGTATTATGTTTTGTATGAATAAACTGTGCTTCTTTTTTGAAGGACGTCATAGTCTGAACAGATTTCATTCAGCTGTATACATTTCTACTGAGATCTTACCCATCCCATTTAGATTAGCACCTTTCAGATACAGTTTTCAAGTCTCAAAAGAATTTTAGATGTATAAGTGGCATATATTCAAGTTGCCACTCATACATTTGCATTAGCAACTGTTCTATGCAACAAAGAAATGCCATTGAAGAAAACTCAAATTATTGGCCTAACTTCGATGTTTCTAGTCCTATGCATTTTTACTTCCATTTTATTACTATACTACTCCTCAGGATACCTCTATTTAGAGTAAATATCAATTATAACAAATCTGTACCTACCAGGTAATACAGCAGCATAATGCCTTTGGTAACATGCAGAACACTAATTTTTAGATTATTTCACATTCAGAAGGAATAGCACAAAGTTTCTAGCAGTTTTTAACTGTTACGAAAAGCTATAGAGATCTCCTAGCTCACCCTTTTTATTTCCTGCTACTGCAGACAATCATACAACTGTACCTTATAATATTCTCTACATTTATCAATTATGCCCTAAATAAAAGCCAGCATTCATAAAATAACACCATTTCACCTTCCTGCTTGGGTGTACTGAAACTTGACAAAACACAATCACTTTTGGAAGATGAGATGCTGGCAGAGGTAAAAAGGATAAGAGTGGTAAGTCACCAAAGCCAGGGCAGTGCCAGGTCAAGAGATCTTAAAAAAAATAGAACACACTAAGTTGCCAGAAAAAAAATTATAATTGTTTCTTGAAATTAACTACTGGGATGATTTTTATTACCTTAAATGACTTGTATTAGGATTGATTATGAGAACAGGCAAGTCTTCACCACTAATGTTTTACAGATATGATTGTACAACCAATTCAGAAATTGCAAAGGTAGATTAAGAAATGGCCATACTCTCAGCTGAGAGTAAAAAAGTTTCAGATTACACACACTAAAGTGAGTATTTTCTGGATTCTAAACTACTTATGCCTCCTCAGGGAAAGACAACTGTGTGTCCTCTGAGGATAGCTAACTAAAATTTCAACTCAAGCTGTAAAGCCGTGAAGAAAAAACAAGGTATTGGGTCAAGTTTTTTAAAAGTTAGAAAACTGTGAGATATGATATGAAAGGGAATAATCTCACCTTAACTGCTGTGCCGTTACAAGTCCCCTCATCTCAAAAATCATAGTAGAAAAAGTATTTCACAGAGCAACAATTTAAAGAGAATACAAGATCCCAATACGGAAGAGATGAATGATTAGAACTATTACGTTTGTAGGGAAGACAAAAAGATGAAAGTTCTGAAGTAGCAGTACTTTAGGGAGCACAGTTAATTCAAACACTTGTATAAAACCTTTTCAAGAACACAAAGGTCTAGGATACATTTTATTCAAGACTGATTTTCCAAATCATATTAATGGTCCCCAATTTCTAAAAAAAATTGGACAGTAAATATAATTAATATCTGAAACACTTCTGGTCAAGAAAGATTTATCAGCCTTCTACTGCTAAAAAAAAAAGTCTATTCTTTCCCATCTTTCTCCATTTCTGATGAGATCTGTTTCTCATATTTTAAAAAAAGGCAAAATATATATCAATCTGGNCTTTCCACAAGCAAACATCAGGTTTGAGAACTTAGGAGTCAATTACTTACTTTGTCTGCAGCTGCCAACAAGTTGTCGGCCATTTTTTCAAGGTTTGGTGCTTTTCCTGTGTAAATGAATCTCATCATTTCTTTAAAAACTTCAGGGTCTACATCATTTATTTCTACACGATTCTGGTAAAGAAGAAGAATCAGTAAAAGCCTCTAGAATTTAGCTACAACTTTAAAGTGAACATATCAAATATCATCTGCATGAGTGCTACGAGTTTTCATTTGCCATCCATCATACAAAATCCTTACAAATTTAAGTTAACATTCAACAATATTAAGTAGAAAGTAATCAAACTCAGTAGCTCTTAAAGTCAGGTAGAAATCAGTTGGAAAAGCTTAGGCAATAAAAAGTAATGGCAACTTTTCTCTAGAAATGTCTAACTCTGGACTATATTGCACAAGCTGTACATAAAAATCAGGAATATTTAAAAGTGCTGCTGAGTTTCCAACCCTACAATGATGTGCTTGGAATATTACAAGTCAGAGCAGCAGACAGAACAAAGTGAGCCATTTTTGGCTCAATTCAATTTGAGTCAACACAGCCTACATTTTGTTCTCAGAATCCAAAAAGCAAACAAAGCAAATCTAACTGACATCACGTAGCTAAAGGCCTTCCTAATAAATCTGTGATATTGCATGCTTGACCCCATCTTCTAACAGTACCCCCTATAAGCAACTAACGGAGTAGGAAATTATGTCAAAGATGTAGAAGCAAGCACCAGACTTTTTAATGCGGTACAAAAATCACAGGCTATCAGCACATGAGATGTGCATGTTCTTGTTTTCTATCCACTGAACCACATACAGTATTTAGAAGCAGGGCTGCACCGGAGATTTACTGCTAACGTGGAGGTGAAGGGCCCCAGCATGGCACATTACTTCAGCTGAAGCATGTCTGGGTTTCTTTCAGTCCAGAAATCCCAATAAAACGCTTCCAATATTCCAATTCTACCTGTGAAAGTTTCCAGATTGGAGAAATGCAGGGAAGAAAAACGCCATGTTTGCAAAACTCAATTGTACTACAGCACGATATTCATCTGATGTATTTGTTCACACAAGTGGCATTATTGCAGCCTCCAAGACTAAGTGATGATCATCTATTACAATCTTTTAGTGAGCTGATCAGTTCCTTGCCTTTTCATGGATTCTGCCTATAACCAACCCATTTTAGATATTCTTCTTCACAAAAGACACGAACAACTCCTCGCTGTGGGAGATATCAAGTGCATAAAAGCAGAAGCAGCTCTCTGTGCTGATTAAGTAACCATCCAAAACACTTATACGGGTCAAGTGCTTGCAGAAACCGTGAATGAAAAGGAGTGCTTCACTGCCTCGGGGCTTAATTTGAGTCATAATTCACCTGTTGTTTCTCTGTGTCCTAGCTACCACATAAGATGTTTTAATACACTATAGCAAAACCTTAGTCAAGTCAACCAGCTTCTGTGACAGTATAAACTAAAGCAAAAAGGGGCAGAGATTACTAGGTTCATTCAATCAGTAGCTAATGTTAAAAAAAACCTGATCTAGGGCAGATACAAGTACTTGAAAGAACAAATCCTCCAGAACCTCTCCACAGTCAGCCCTATCTATTCTTTCCACACAAAGAAACTCCTGCAGAATTCACCGGGAAAGCATTCAGGAGTAGTACCTTCTCCACCCATGCAGCATCATGCAATACTCATCTTCCTCATCTTGCAATACTTCAAGTTTTCTCCAACTTTTCCCTTTTTCACAAGGTACAAATATTTAGATGTAAAGTTTTCAGCAAGGCTCACCTTTTTGCTTTCCTCCATTTCATGTTCAAACATTGCATTAAAAACTGGAGATCGTGCTGTAGCAAGAAAAGTAAATATTAATATAATCAAATTTTAAACTTTTAGCAATTTTAATTACAAAATAATAACAAGACAAAAGTAGAAAGTACCTGCAAGGACAGATTTATGAGCTTTGAATTCTTGTCCTCCTACATAAAAACTGCAATCTGTAAATCTTGTTGTTTCCCAGAGATTCCCTAAATCTTCTGCTAGTCGACATTCAGGTACCTTCAAAGTGTTTGTATTAGACTGTCCTGATATATTTACTGAGTCTTGGACCACGCTTACCTAACAGAAAATCACAGCAAGACAACTCCTTCATAACTGAATGCCAATAATAATTAAATTACAGTACCTATTGCTAGAATTTCAGCAATTCCAAAGCAAAGCAAAAAACAGTGGTGTTTCTGGCTTTAGGCCAGAACCATAAACCAGTGCTTTACGGTTTACTTTTAACTAACATAAAACAAATAGGGCTTTACTTAGAGACTCTAATATTGTGTATTTATCCAACCAAAACAAAAAGAAAAAGCACAATACCACATGCCACCTGACAAATGCCAAAATAACTAGGTCAAGGACAGATATGGTTCTTGGGATACCGGTGGGACCAAAAAAGTTTACGCTATTTCAGAGATAAATTAACAGTTCACCACTCTTCACATATTTAAGTAAAATATATATACAATATAAAATTCTAAACAGATCATCAGGATCACAAGGTCACAGAAAAGTTTCATAAGAATAATCCATAGAAATTTTGAACAGTATGATATTCCTAATTTTAATTACAGTAAGTTCATACTTAACCTGTGATGTGATAATGCCAACTAAGTGCAAGTAACATAGCTCCTTCACTACTTCATTTTATTGTGTCCAGCTGAGGCAGGAATCACGAGCGATTGTCTTCCAAACAAGATTAAAAGCCATTATTTTAGAAATATAAGTCAATGAAATATAAGATGTAGTAGGTAAGTAACTTCAATAATGAAATGCATGCTCACAGGATGTAATTTTTGTACAGAACTAGTTAAGAAAACTGTGAAATCTGTGCATCTGAAGTGAATAGATTGCCATTATTCCCCATGTTTAAGTCTTCCACATAAAAAGTAAACAGGACAGTAGCATTTTTACTTGCTTTTTTCAGATATCTTTACATACTAAGTCCTTTTAATCAGTATGTTGGGAAAACAGAAGAGCTCAGCAGGTTTTACTTCTGTTGTCTGAGAGCACACGCCTGAGAATAAAACCTTTGTAAAGAAGAAAAGAGCCATACTACAAGATCTTGATCACTGCATCTCCCAAATACAGAAAATTAGGATTATATGTTAAGAGAAAATGCTGAAACTGTTAAGACCAGTGCTTTGTTTGATATCCAGAGGCGCAGCATCTGGAGTAAATCTGGCATAAAGCAGAAATAGCACAGCTAAGCTTCACAGAAAGTCAGAGCACTGCAAACCAAACTCCAGATCAGAAGAGGAAGATGATCCAATTAAGACAGCAGCTTGGGGATTTGAATCTTTGCCTAATTCCCTGTTTCATCCCATACCCCCTCGTGATTATAAGAAATTCCTTTATACTCTTCCATCTTTTAAAAGGAAAGAAAAAATACCCCAAAGCACTGCGAAATTCCACTTTCACAGTAAGACTATACATTTATAACACTGAAAGATCTATAGAGCTATTGTGTACTCTATTTCACAGTTTTCATACACACGGAGTGATTTCAAGAGATATACATACACACAAATGGAGTTTTAGCTTCACAAAGCTACTCTTCTGTTGCCAAAGGAGAGTTCTGCTTCTCCAGAGACTTGACTTAAAGTCCGTGATCCGAGCTGTCTGCACAGCATCCTCTTGTTAGCTATAGACAGTGCCTAGGAAGGCCATCTACACATTCTTTATGTGTACTTAAATTGATCTCTGATGTTCCAAGCTTCTACTATTTTAGAATGATTTCTAGTATATATTGATAGTTGTACAATGCAACAATTTGCTACAACCCATCCTTTTAAGATATAACCCAAGCAAAATTTTAATTCAAGTCGCCTACATCTGAATGGCCTGGCACGTATTGTCTATAGCTTGTAACAACTCTTAAAGGTCCTAAATACAAACACTTACAGGGGGGTCTGATATTTCACATCTCACTTGTCCAGACGGTATGCTTAAAATCAAGTGCATTCTCTTTTAATTTATTTAAATCAAGCTGAAATCCAATCAAGTCAATCCCACGTAACTACTGAAAACTCAGGCTAAAAGTGACTGTTTTGTGATTGTCTCAACACCTGATACCAAATGTTTACTTCAGGCACCTTAGAGTTCTGTTTATTTAAAAAAAAAAAAAAATCACTCACAACAGTGAAAGTATTTCTTCACCAAACTGCAGGATGATGAGGAGATGCTGGAGCCAATAGTGAACAACCCAACTTAAAGAGTAGTAGCAGTCTAGCCAGGATTTCCAGGTACTCCACAAGGTCTGAATTACTTTACTTCTTAGGAAGCTATCCAACATGCAACTTTTGCACAGCATGCATACTTTCAGGGCACAAGTCCTGTTTGCATTGCATACGCTTATGTGTAAGGGTATATAAAAAGGTATAAACTAGGACAAGTGAGATGACAGTTTACATGGATAACGTGTATCTGTGGTGATCTAATAGTAAAGAGTGATACCCTAGACTACTCTCTCAACCTAAGCTAGGTAAGAGATCTGTGAAAGCACTCACCAGGAAAAACATCCCTGCAGAGAACTTACTATTCCATTAGCAAATGAAAATACTTGCCAGACTTCAGTAATCTCAGATTATACGAAAGTGAGAACTGAGTGAAACAGAGATCAGTTTGCTTAAAAAAATAAAATTATTAAGTTGTATTTAATCAATAGGTCACTTGTCAGTGGCAACACCAGACTTTGTCAAGTATTGAACTTAACAACCCTTAGGTTTCCAATCCAAGGACGTATCCAACTGATCTTACGAACATTCGGCAACACAGAAGGAATACCTTTGCTGCCAAGGAAGACCAAATAACCCTTCTGCAACCCAACAGGGAGAAAAGAAGAGCCAACCAGCACAGTTGGTACTCAGTGACCTTTACTAAATACCTGCTATATCTGGTAAGTTTTATCAAGTCGAGTGCAATATAGTTTTAAGAAGTGGTAAGTCAGTCTTCCAACTAGGATACAAGTAGGAAGGCAAACACAAAGAACTTACAGTTAAGTTTTAAAAGAACAAAAACTTCAGACTTGTCTATGGAAACAGATCCTTCAAAACAACACCTGTTATTTCTAATGACAGCTGAAGAGCTAGGAGAACACATCCAAATAAACAAATTTTAAAAATATTTGGATTTCCAGGTTTTTTTGCTTTAGCCTGAAACAAGCCGTAAGTTATTTTAACATGCTTATTGTGCACAACTAAATGCTGTACTTCCTTCAACATTTATAATCAGGGTAGGTCAAACACTTCACAAAAGCCACTCAAAATTTCGAGAAGTTTTGTAGGGAAACAGTTATATTTAAAAATTAGCATCAAAATTTAAATAACAATATTTCTCTTTGGAAAATTCAGTATTTATTTGTTTAAAAAAATAAATTGAACTTTATCTCTAAAATTAGATAGTGACCTATTTCCAAAACCAAACACTATTTTTAATAGCTGTTCATTTACAAAGTATTCATGACCAGGTAAACTTATAGTGAGAAAATACTCCAAAGTACCTTTACAGAACCATAAAACACTTGTTACATCTGCTTTTATCACCCAAATAATTGTATTCATAACAAATTTATCATGAAGCTAATTTCACTTGTCTAAGTGAAAATAAGATGCACTATATTTGCAATATCTAGTCTCAGGGGCCACATTTCAATTATTCTTCTGACACAGCATAATGACATATAATTAAATTGTAATCTTGCCAAGACAATTTTACACATTTCCTGTAAATACACAGATCAAAGCAAACTTATTAGCAGTTAGAGCATCTATCATCCTCCTAAGCCACTAATCACTTTATGGCAGCAAAGATAACTGGCCAATGTATATTCAACATACACTGTACTTACATTGCAACTTTCTCTACTTTCCATTTTTAAGACTAAGTGTTTTACTGAATTTTATTATGACAATTTAGGTTACCAACATAACTGATATTATAAAAGTGACCCATAATACACCATTAAGTTAAATTTATACCACAGCTCTCAATATTAATTCTCAGTATTAAGCAGTCTTTCTACACGATACTTGCACTTGTTCAGAAAACAAAATGTAACAATTACTATAAAAATAAAGTGTTTAATTTACTTGAAAGACCTGTTCATTGGTTAAAGCCACCAATTATGATATTACAGGAATACAGATTCTGACAATTAGGGTCTGGTTTTTTTTTTTTAATAATGCAAACCAGCATGCAGACATTTCCTTTTGCTTATCCAGTGAAAAAACAATCCTATAATTCTAAATACAACTTCTTTAAATAAAAGTGACCTCAGTAAAATACTACTTCTACAGACAGTATGTATCAGTCACCTTTTGCATAAATAATTCTATAAACGATTCTAATGTAATCCTGGCAGGTTCATGGAGAAGACCAAGAGTTTACAAGTGATCAATTCAGACTTATTCTACACTTTGGTGTACGTCTTTCAAAAAACAAAATACAGTGCAGACAAAGCAAGTAAATGTGTATCTTGCCATATTTATAGTTTACAGAAGACACCTTTTATAACGTATTACTGTTTAAATCAACATAAACCTCTATTTATTAGAGCAGAAAATATTTTATTTAAAAGCTCACCACTTAAAAAAAACTATACGCACCTCACAAAATAACGTAAGCTTGTCATCTGGTAGAAGACCATTAGCTTCATCTAGTAAAAAATCTCTTCGGATGAATTTCTTAAAACCCCAGTCCTTGCCTTGCACAAATCGATACGCTCTTTGGCTTTCTGATAAAAAACAGTTATGTATAAATAAAACAAGTTAAATAAATATTAACAAATAATAACACCTAAAAATTCTATATTAAAGCTAAACGTTAACAAAAAAAATTAATCAATTCAACACATTTGGATCATGTGTCACATTTTTAGGAAACCCACAACTGATTAGAACTTTTTGTAACGTGGTAATAGTGTTATTTTATAAAACACTTGATAGAACTTAGTAGAGCACAATTTGCAATTCAAACCGTATCATCTCCTTAGATGTTATCTTAGCCACCATCCAGCAAGAGAGGAGTTTTTCAGTTAATGTTTAAGAATGCCAATGTGTCAAAACAGAAACTGTTCACAGGGAAGTACCATTACAAAGAATTTGTCATCACAAATGCATTCTGACAACACTTCTGCAGTTGTCATAACAATCTGTTTTGACTTCTTCCTGAAATGAAAAAATCTTGTTTCACAGGTTGAAATTATTTTGAAATACACTAAAAGCTTTAAAAGAGCAAAACAGAAATAAAAGCTTTCAAGTAACAAATTATTTCTTTGGTCATAAAAAGATATTATTTATATTTACCTCTTAGCCATACCTATGAGAGTTATTTTTTTAATACATCAGATTTGCTAATTGTATAGAGAGAGAGAGCATTCTTCTACAACGTCCAAAATAAAGACATCAGGAAAGTCACTTCTCTACACTACAGTTAACTTGGTAGCTTTTACTGTTATCAGCAAGAACCAGTGTTAACCCTCTGAAATTAAATGATCAGCAGCAATTTAAGTATGCAAAACTACAAAAATAAAGCAGCATAAAAGTGTAAATGTATTTTTCTTCTTTCTAATACAGTTAAAATGTTAGTTCGTTACCTATTTTTATACAGAGCTTCATCACTTGAAGCAGCAGTCTATGCATAAATTATCAATTTACAGAGGACATCTACAGTCAGGCATCATTATACTGTATAAATAAAAACAGAGCATCTCCAGAAGCAGACGGTAAATGGCTGGTAAGTCCAAGAAACAACATTTCTGTTGGTAATTTTCCAAAATTAAAAGATGTTTATAATTCCTGTAGTGCCAAATACAGGATAGCTACTATTGCAGAAACTGAAGACACATCTACTCATAGGATTTGGGGGTTTTAGCACCTTGTGATTTTTAGCATTTAAAGTACCACTTGGCACATAATCTTCAGATTCTCAAAATCCTTCCATCCTACACTGCATGTCCCTCATTTAGGACAGCATTACAAAGAAAGCTCTCGTACATTTTCTGGGAAATCAGCACAACTAAGTGCCTCTCTGAAGTGCCTATAAACTCATGTACACAGCATGGGAAAGAAAGAGGAGGAATTAGAGGTCTGTGCGCAGCTGCAGGGCTACGATCTCCTTGGCCTCAGACAGACATGGTGGGATAGCTCACGCAACTGGAGGGCTGCACTGGACGTCTACAGGCTCTTTAGGGAGGCCAGGCCAGGAAGGTGAGGCAAGGGAGCTGCCCTTTATATGAGAACCGCAGGAATACATGGAGCTCTGCTTTGCGATGGATGATGAGCCAGCTGAGAGTTTATGGGTCAGGATTAGAGGGCAGGCCAACGTGAGCAACATTGTGCTCAGCGTCTGCTACAAACCTACTGACCAGGAAGAAATAGGTGACTGGCGATTGGCTCATGTTCATCTGTTGTCCACCAGGACCCCAGCAATGAACCCCTAAGGCAAAAAAGGACCGGCAGCATCTAGTTAAACACTAGAATGGGTTGCCCAGTTGCGGAGTCTTCATCCCTGGAGATACTCAAAGCACGACAGGCCCCAGGCAAACTGCTCTAGTTGACCCTGCTTTCAGTAGAGGGTTTGGACTGGACAACCTCCAGAGGTCCCTTGCAACCTCAACAATTCTGTGATTCTATGATTATCTCAAAATATTTTTGACGCACACACTGCAGTTTCATTTAATTACATACAGCAATCCACTACTGGACTGGAAGACTGTCTCAAGCCAAGAGCCATGATCCACCAAATGCACAAAAGTGTAGCTTTATTCTTATAAGCTCCAGAACCAAGGAGGCTTGCAGGGATTGAAGCAACCAACTCCATCAGTGGAAAAGGACAGAGTGAAATGTATACATGTACTTTCCTTCCAAAAAGTCCAACTATTTACTTTTTAGATTTGAACTCAGTTTTGTGGATTTACTTTAAATATTACAAGTGGGCCTAGTTACATAAGGAGAAAGTAGCATGAACTTTGGGTACGAGTACTGGAGAACTACAGATTTTTCCAAGAAATTCAGAACTTGCAACAGAACAGACCCTGCAAGATCTCTTAAGTGCTGGAGTAGGAGGAGGGAAGAAAAGTAGACAGATTCTTCACATACAGGACTAGCAAAAGCACAAACTCAGTGCAGAGCAGCATTAAATTACACATTTTCATGAGAATTCCAGCTTTCCCAGAAAGTGTTTCCAATGAAGGTTGTGCTTATAAGTTTGAAACTAAGACCCATACATTCTTCATATCAAGAAGGCAACTAAATCAAATCACCAATTATTTCAAAGTCTTCTAACTCCTTGGGTACATGGCTCATGTTTTTAAACTGATTACAGTGTAAACCAGGTGAAAGAGACCAAAACATTGTAAAGGAGTGTCTAAAAATACAACCATGCATGTTTATCCTAATTAACGATGGAAATCAAACACTTACTTCCACTGTAGCTAGAAACAAGCAAATACGCCCCAACTAACAGGAAGCAAGAATAATCTGCTAGAAAAACTAAGTGACAAGAATCTGGAGTGACAGCAGTTAGTAATGCGCTGTAATTTATACTGCTCAGGACAGAATTAACACAGCTCAATGATCAGAAATGTGTGAAACATGAACAAGATTTTTAATTAAGTTTCTAAAAGGATATTAAAAAAGATATTTTAAAGTTTATCTCAATATTAAATTCTGTTCTCAACTGGAAGAAATTACAATGCTGATTTTCTTTGGGATGTTCTTATAAATCCACATGCAATACATTAAGATTTCCTTACCCATTGCTTTTGTTTCTTCTCTTTTAGCATTCAGCAGGGAAAATTTGAATTTTGCTCTGACTTCACTTTTTGGACAACTGACTAAAAGCAAATATAATGACAGGTAGTCTTTGCTTTCATCATCTAATCCCTTTGGATTCACTCTCAGGCACCTAAAAGAAATGCAGAAATTGTACATTTTTAAATCATACCCAGAATAAATTCAGAAATATTTTTGTAAGATACAACGATACATGCTACCAAAACAAATGTTTCCCTTATGACTGTTGAAACTTTGAAATTAGAACCAATCCGTACCTATAGTAAAACTTCAAGAGATGTCCGAGTTTCAATATTTATTTGCAATTTAACTTTACGACTTTTGCAAGTGGGAAAAAACCCAAAAAACAAAGCAGTTGCTAGAACAAAGACCTTACCACTTCATTTTGTCATTTGGCCCTGATGAAAAGGTGGAACTCTTTAAAACTTCACCCATTTCTTCTCGGCAAAAACTGAAGTTATTAATGGTCCACATGTAGGAAAATTTTACTACTTTAACCTGAACAAAAGATGTAGAAAATGTCAATGAAATTTAACCTACATATCAAGCATTAACTATGAGAACTAGTCAGACTGTCAACACAATTCAATATCTTTAGGTTGTTTGTTTTGGTTTGTTGTTGGTTTTTTTTGGTTGTTTGTTTTTTTTTTTTTTTTTTTAAATTATGTCTACAAAATAAAGCCATTGAAATTCATGTGGATTACCTGTGTGTAACACCAGCTTTCAGCCACAGGTCCACTGGACATCTCCCCAGGAGGAGGTGGGGTGGGAACCCTTGACATTGCCACTTATTGCAGGTTTATAGTATCAAGATAGCAATCCAAACTTCAGTAATTCTCCTAAAAAAGTAATTCATATATTTTGTTCACTCTTTTTAAGTGTGGAAAAAAAAAAAATCCATATTTTGATATCCATATCACTGTGTTTACTAAATGATGCATCTGAAAAATAAACTTGAAAAGAGGACAATGGCTTCAGTACTTAGACAAGCTAGACATCACACATTAACAACCACTTGTGCTCAAAATCTGCAGGCTGAATCCTCATGCAATACTTTACAAAAGCAAGTGCCTATGCATCATACAATAACACCAATGACATTAGTTCAATATCGCCTTTGCAAATTACCACCTTGATCACTCCAGTCATGTTATAACTTTCTTCAGGATCTTCTCCTTTGATTTGGAGAGTAACTAGGGAGGGCCCCGTGAGCACTCATTTATTAGTACCAATGCATTAGTTGTCCACACAGGCATAATTCAGTCCTGAAAGAGCACCTAGCCACCTGGGAGTAGAATAGGTTCAAACAATCCTGGGATTTCTCAAGGGAGGGTAAGAAACTAAACTTGCATTTAAAGTAGTATTTTCTTCACACACCTTTCATGGTTGCCTTGTATCTTTAATACCAAGAGATTCAACCGAGGAACTCTAATCACCACAACCACGTGCTCACTTCCTATCAAAGCACAAAGCTGAAAACCAGTTTAAGTCAACTTACCAACCCTGAAGAACTTTCTAGCAGCAAATAAAGCAATTTTGTTATGGATTATCACCTAACAGAGCACTGCAATTTCTCCTGCCCATCAGAAATTGAGTCACATGCCCAGATTCATTGCATCTAGCTACAGACATGTAATTAGTCAGCCTACTCGCACTAGCCTTTGTACACAGCTAATGAAAGAAGGCGGGCCTGTCAGAGGGTAGCTTCTGGGTTACTGGGCTGACTCTCATTTAGGTAGGGTTTGCTGTCATCTTTAGACAGGTTCCTGCCAGAGGCACAGCTTCTCACTTAAGCAGCTCCACTAAGTTGCTAAAAAGAAGTGAAATGAACCCTGATCAAACCAGATGAAAGTCACAATTGTTTCTGCCACACATTTTCTCTCTTAGTACAGAAAGCTTCTTTAAACTTTTCCTGCTATTGCTAATGCAACATCAGAAGTCTACAATCTTACTGTGAGGTTTGAGTGCTTCACCATATAGGTCTTTTTACTTGTGATAGAACAGCATTAATTGTCTTACTGAAAAGATGCGATTGCACACCACTAGTCATGCTGGAACTCTTCCTCCAGGGATAGGCAACACACTTAGAAACAAGTTTTATGCAAACATTGGTAAGACAACACTGCAAGACCACATACAACTCAGTCACGATGTGAATGAGTTTATTCTTCCTACAGGAAGAATAATTCTCTGCGAATCACTATGATCCTCAGTGGATTCTTTCCCTCCTGCCTTTCTGGTACCTCTTCTCACTCACTTGCGATATCAATTAGCCCTTCCACATTAAAGCCTGCTGACATGGGAAACGCTCTAAACTACAAATATATAAAAACTTGAAAACAAAACTAATTCTCAGGTTTTATCAGATGAGGAAGTAGGTGCTATATAATCAGATCCCTTAATGGATCTCTACTCACAGATCTACTATGACAAGATTAAAGAAAAAAAAATCATTGAATAGCTCTCCTGCAAGATATGGATCGAGACATTCAAGTGTAATCACAAATACAATTCAGCTGCCTCTCATAAGTGACTTTTCTCTCCAAATAAAACTTGTATTTATTTATGGCAATCTTCAATACTTAATTAGTACTTTCCATAAATGAAAACTAGTAACAAACAGCCACCCTAAATTTAAGATAATGGAACTTGTTTGCCCTATATGTTTTTTTAAGCAGGAATCACATGTATTGCAGAAGCTGTGTTTACATAGATTTTGTTTACAGGTTTACAATTTTTTTTGATTCTCTGTACAGAACCACCCAGAGTAAAATTCCTGGGAAGGATACATGCAAACATTCCTCCTTCATAAAGCAAATATTAGTACTTACATTACCATTACCTCTGGAAGCACATCCTATTCAATGGTTAGCAACTGAAGCTGTTACCCAAATACAGGATGGATTTTATATAGAACCATATCCTGAAAGTATTAGAACAGCTTACCTCGGTCTTACTCAATCTGTTTGCTCTTCTTCCATTCTCCAAAGCTAAAAACAAGAAATACAGCCCATTCCTTATTTTGTCATTTGCATGAGATGCACAGGACTGTCTCATCTCTGATCTGTTCCTCAATTCTTTCAGTCTATTAGACCAGTCAGCTCCTAGTAACCATGAAGGAGCAGCAGACCTGAGCCAAGTTTGCTCTGAAGGGGTCTCTAAATTGAAAAAGGCTGCAAATATCTGCTGTATGGTATCCTCTTTAGAAAGTGTACGGTGATCTTATGCCAGCTACCAGTAGTTATCTGCCCCCTCCTGTCGCACAGCTAAATCAGCTTGATTCGCTGAGAATTTAAATCTAAGCAAAGGTGGTTATTTTCAATTATTTTCAGGTCAGTCTGCTGCCTTGTCTCTGTACCTGTTCTACCCAGGGCATTTGTACTTCAGAGGCTGCCAGAAGCCACGATTTTACATCAGTACACTTTTCAGATTCTGCTGAATAGCTTCAGCTTTTTCTAAAGTTTTTCGTTAAAGCATTAGGACCAGACAACTGATTTTCCTGAGCTCCTGATATGTCGCTGAGGAACAGATTTTTATCTCACTTTTTTGGCATCGATTTACTAAGCCAATTGAATTTTTAGAGAAAACTGGGAGAAAGCAAGAACTTTGAAGAGTTTTATATCATACTGGGAGCCTGTGTTAAGACGCAGTCTTTTTTAATACGTCTGGATGAATAATTTTAATATGCCTGGATGCAGCAGCAAACTGAACAATGGAGAACGAATGAACAGAGCATCAGATGCTCTGTTAGGACATACCAAAAGACTGCCAGAGAACAGCAGGGAAACAGTTTAGCAGTACTACTGATCTGCCCCTCACTTTACTTAATCCATTAATCAGGATTTGGGTGGGGACATGGGGATATTTACCAAAACTACAAGGCAAAAGAGAACACAAGCTTCAAAGATGTTATCGTGACGTGTAGAGGCGTTTGGGGAAGGAACGACTTTTTCAGTCCAAGCTGACACCCAGACCACGTGGGCCACCACATGCCTTACCCGCTTCGTGCGGCCACTGATGGTTAGCAGGGCAAAGTGGACCTTACGTGGGCAGACTGAAGGTGAGATGCACCTACACACTCACCCTTTGTTCTACGTACTGTACTCTGCCTGGGGAGAAGACTAAATACTACTTTGAAGAAAGTGTTTATGAATCATTGATTAGCCACTGTCATTGGCTCCAACAAAAAGGTTTTTCAAGTACCAAACCCCCATCACAGCCTATTAGATCAAATGGTTGGGAACAGACAGAGCTGCAGTTCACCAAACCAGTCGGAGAATGACAGGGTGGAATTAAAATCAATGAAGTGCAGGAAGACAGGCCTGTTATCTGCAAGACGAAACAACTTAGAGGGACAATCTTCATGCTAGAACCTGCATTTATTCCTCTGCAGGCTATCACGAACAAAGCATCAGAGGTGACAGGACATTATCAGGTAATACCTCTGAGAGTTTTCAGGCAATATCATACCTGTCCTGACATGGCTTAACAGACCAGTCAGTGTGGCCATTCTGCCAGGCAGAAGTCTCTGACCATCAGAGGAAACATGCACTGGGAACAGTAAAACAAGTTTTAATGGATGACGGCAAAAGAAGTTTCTGGCTTCCAAAATGGAAATTAGAGCTGTATTTTTAAAGTGTGTCAAGTACCTTCGTTGGTTGTTTGGGTTTTTTCATGAAGTGATAAACCCATACTGAATGTGGTGCAGCAGTCGGTGATGATTCTACACTGATAGTTTGCTTTCATTGTCTTACTTCAAAAAAGGAAAGAAAAGCTCAAAGGTATTTTACTTAACCTGTACTCCCAGACCTCAGACATGATGGGCTTATCACTTCTTCTACTGGTCCCTTAAGGTAGGTATTGGTTTCACCTGCTAATCGCTCTGCCAAATAGACCAGTCTCTGTTAAATCAGGATCTTCATGGAGCTGAGTACTACTTGCAGAGCAGTACTGGGCAAGTAGGTAGAGATAACATGAAAAAAAGTGTTTTCTCAAAGCACATTTTATTTAGGAATCAACTGAATTACTTTCCTATTCAAACAAATACTTGTGTTAAACTTCAAGCCATCTGAAGTTGATTATCTCTAATGACCTGCACAGTGTAAAGCATGGGCTACCCTCCATAAAACATATTTACACATTACATAAATTTCATCAAAAGCTGTATCAGCTCCCTATTTTCCTAACTTTTAAGAGGTCTTAAGATTCAAAGCTACTTCATATACCTATATAATATGAATTTCATCAAACATATTATATTGTTTCCCTTCCCAGAAATTGAATATTTGTCAATATTATTCTAAATAAAGTTACTTTTCAACCTCTTAGAGCTAGACAAGAACACATTCTCAGTCTCTTACATCTTGTGTTGGAATCATCTCAACAACTTTTTCACTGAAAAAAAATGACTAGCTCATTAAGAAAGTACCACATGCATATAAAACACAGAAAGAGGAATTTTCTACTCCCCCAATAATAAACCCACAAAACACTTCATAAACCTATTTGAAGGATTGCCCTAAGTGTTAACAGGATCTTTTGCCAGCTCTCATGTCTAAGAGCAGAAGCTCAGTATAACAACTATATCCTAATAGTTCTTTCAGAGTAATAATAGTATAACAGGTGCATACAAGCAGGTGTGCATGTTAACCAGCGACCATAGCAATGTTTTACCCTTGTATTTCAATAAGGTATTACAGTCAACAAACTACTGGCAGGAACAGCTAGACACGCTGCCTTCTGCAGGGTGCCCAACACACCCCAAAAGCCAAATCCAGCCTGCCAGAACCTAATCCACAGATCAGTTCACCAAGCAAACCAGTGACCCCGCTCCCTCAAAAGCGAGAAGGAAAGCGCTTTGTGAAACAAATGATCCGTTCCTGCTGACCCTCTTCTCTCTGCTATCCCTTCTTTCCAGGGCTTGAGCCTCCAGGATCAAAGTGCTTCCCTCCCAGGCTGTCCATACTTTGGCACATCATAGGACTTCCAACATCTCATCACATGATATAACTGAACATGAGTGAGTCTGGCACAGTGTGGGCTTATTCTCGAGTCCTGTCCAGAAACCGAGTAACAAAGCAACGTTTAACAGCAATGTCATGGTGCACTTCCAAACCATGATGGCACAGAGTCTCCACAATGCCCCAGAAAGAGGCTACGGAGCCTACCCTGCCTGAAACATCAAACATCTCTATCCAACAAACTACTTCAAGCATTTAACAGCTAATGTAAAAGTTAGGGTAACTTACTGTTTAAGAGTGACTGAGATTAATACCATTTACCAGTCTCTAAGGAAAACCTAATAAATGACCATGCCAACAAATCCCACGTGTATGTATTGCATATTCCATTTGAACGGTGACAGTCTTTTCCTGAACAGGACTGAATATTTCAAGAAATGCAAAGCTTTTATGAATTAACTTCCACCCTCCCTTTGGAAATATTGATATTTCATCACTGGCTGAAATAAAAGATCACCTGCTGAAGGTTAACCAGCAAATAACACCCTGTTCCTCCAACTTTTTATTCCTAGTAAGTCCGTAATTCAGAAACCAAATATAGTCAGTCTAATTGTACAGCCAAAACTTTGGGTTTTTAAAAAAAAAATCTAAAGTGAATAAGCCTCCCATTCAATAAAATGAGTTTCCAAAAACCCATTCAAAATAAACATGCTCTAGCTACAGAGATACTGATTTCTTTTCCTCTCATTAAACGATCACCAGTGAATAAAGTATTACATATTACAGGTAATATATAAGTATTATATCACATACAATACTATCTATCAGTATTTGTTATTCAAGAAATCAGTTTTGTTTTTTAAATTACTGAGGAGGCAAATTCTTGAGAAAAATATTTCATTGCTTTAAGGTTCACTATATTATCAGTTCTTGGGTGAGAGAGAACACATACATGAAGCTAAAGATGGAGGAAAGAAACAAACCAGAACAAAATGGTTAAGTCTGAAGTGAAAAACATTTTAAGGCCCAAGACTAAGTTACTTTTGCACCCCCCCCATCTGAAGCAATGCTCCAGTTGACTTGTGCAGTTCTGGGTAGCATCAGCTTATGAAGGCCAAACTGTTTCAGAGCCAAGAAAGCCATGCCACTTTCTCCTTGGTCACAAAAGGACTTGGTGTAACAGCCACCCATCACCTGGGTCACGCTTATCCAGTAGCATGAAAATCCTGTGGCTGATTAAGCTGGCTTGAATGTCACTCAAATCCACACAAGAGACATTATTTTTCTCGCCAAGTCTGAGAGACTTAAAAAAATATCCAGCTGAATAGACAAATTAACCCTTTTTTTCTGTTTAAGAGTTTGTCTTGTAAGCCAATTATGCTTACAAAACTTCATAAGACATTACTAGTAGAAAAAAATTTGAACTTTGTAAAAGATAGGATTGTGTCTTAATTAGCAGGATTTGCATCTCTTCACTATTTATCTTTTTGAAAGAATTGCTGCACATTTCCTATATAGCTAACTATTAGACTAAATGTTCTGCTGGATGACACACAACACTGACAGACATCTGAAAGGGCAGGCAGTTTTCCAATTTGTTCAGTACCATCATTTGCTTCTCTGAAAACAGACTCAAGATATACCAAGAAAATTTAAATACAGTGTTTAGTATTCGTTGAATTTAATCCCTATCTATCACTGCAACATGAGTGAACAGTACCACTAATACTTAAACAATAGCAGTCATATATATATCCACCCCACTAAGTTAGAAAAACTAGAAGTTGAGAATATACTACATTTTACATTATTTGTAGTACTTCTAACATACAAAATGTTTCCTTTTCAGGACAAGCAGAAGGGAATAACAGTTGGTGGTTTGAGTTTTTTTAACATAATATTAAAAAATGCTTATTTAAGCATATGCTTGCTTTGGAACCACACAACAGCAACCAAGTTTACACAAACCTAAACCAGCTTTGGGGCTTAAATCATAAGTTCTGGCAACTCCTACGTGCTTCAAGCTTAAGACCTTACCCTTGGCATCCACCAGCTCCACTGGAAGCTACCACCCAGCCAGCAGAAACACACATACACACACACTTCAGCACCCACACCACAAGCCAATGCATAACCCTCTCCACAGTTCTCCAGTGAGGAAAAAAGCACTACCCTGGACTGGACCACGACAGCTGAAAAACTACGTACACATCCCCTGTTACCCCTGCTCTAGAGACAGTAAACTCCACCAGAGACAGGGCAGGCAGCTGGGGTCAGAGACATCTTAAATAGCTGCAACGAAGACTCCAGAATTTAAAAGCACATCCTCAAGGTGGTTCCAGCAGAAAAGCCCCAGCGAGGCAAAATCCAGCATGTGTGAAATGCCCAACTTTTCAGGAGGATGGTGGTGTACCTGAAACTGATAACACTGAAGTCAGCAGCTCAAAATTAGCAAGATTATACTATCAGTTGTAAAAACCGTAAAGCTGAGTACGTGTAATTTCTCTTGGCTTTTCTCTGAATTTTCTTTCCTATCCTAAGCCTTTGAAAAATAAAGTGGAATTTTACCTCAGCTGAGAGAAAACCTAGTGCCCAGCAGAGCTTGAACTGTAACTGTCTAGTTCGTATCATCCAAGCTTATCAATAAAAATCCCTCAGCATTAGCCTTGCATTATTGTTCTGTAATAAGAAACCCATTGCGCTCCTTTATTAGATAACCTAGACCATTCCCTACACGTGTCATCTGTGCATTTCCCTGGAGAAGAAATGCAAGATTACTTCTTACAGCGTATTTCAATTTCATTGCCCAGTCTAGTTTTAGGGGACCCAAAAGATGGCTATTTCCACCACGATTCCTCTTGGGAAGCTATTCTATTCAAATAATCTATCGCTATTGGGTTTCTTTCCTTGTATACAGACAAAGCAATCTTTTCCCCTCCTTAGTTTCACTCCATTACTCTTACTCAAACAAATCATTGGCATGTGAAAGCATATTAAATGAAGACTTTTTTTTCCCTAAATACTTCAGTTACACACAAGAGTTCACCAAATTGCAAATGCTAATCTTGACTTTCGTTTTTGCACGTGAAACACAAATATCCGTATTAGCCAACAGAAATTCATAAGATTTGGGAAAAAACACTGGGCTATACTCTCCAGAGACAGGTGCTTTCATTTGCTGCAGAGAAGTTGTACAGAGCAACAGCAGCATAATGCTCTCCTCATTAATCTCTGCAGATTGTTATCACCTGGGAAGTCCACATTGAAGTGGTACAACTGCTTTCAGCAGCCAAAAGTTCATACTCACAGATGTTATCAGGAGAGGTTTTTGATCATTCATCTGTTGCCTTATTACCTATCATAGCAAACAGTGGACAAATTTGTGCACACAGCTGCACCCTCATGGAAATGTTGAGAGGTACAGCTTATCTCAGGGCTGTTCCATGCCTCTTACCAAACCACTCACAAAGAGTATTACACTTTGTGCAAAAAACAACTGATACTTACATGCTAGGAAACAGAAAAAAAACCAAGACATGATTTCCCAACCCCAAAACTCAATTCTGCCAGAAGACCAAACTGCACTTGATGCTAGTTCTCCCAAAGACTTGAAACTGAACTAATTTCAATGGACTGGGTATTAAGTTTCATCCATGACCGCTGATTAGACAACATCCTGGGAAAGACAGGTAGGTCAAGAGGTAGAGCTGCATACTCACTTGCTTTGGTGAATATGAAGTAGGAATCTCTGAACACTAGCTGTATGAAGACCTGGTGAAAGCCATCGAGACAAGCAAAACTTGACATCTCAGTCTTGGACTGCAACTAAACAGGTTCACACACACAGAGGTAAAAAAGAAAATCCTAAAAGTTCAGTCTAATAGAGACTGGTTTAGACTCATAGAATCGTTTAGGTTGGAAAAGACCTTTAAGATCATCAAGTCCAACTTCTGAAGTTCAAAGACAAGTACACAATTCCTCCTGTTCCATTGTTTCAAAAATATGCAGATATTAGCAGTTTTGCTTACACTTTTGGATTTAAGAACAATTCCAAAATAATCTGCTTAAGCTCCATTTTTCCACAACAAAAGTGAGTCAAACCTTTGCAGTTCCCTGCAACTTTCCCCACTTACAGCAGCACAGCCTTACTTGCTCAGAACAGAAGAAAATTTTTAAAGTCTCTCTTAACTCTCTAGACAGACAAGTTGAGCAAACTCAGCAGCCATAAGCTTTTAAAATTATGGATTAGAAAGAGTAAGTCCAGAGACCAAAAGCCGTATTCACGTTTTTTCCTCACAAAGGTTATTTCTTTAAAATTAGTTTGAGCATTAAAAGATGTCTGTAGCTTTCAATTTCCATGGAACCATTTGATGCCTGACAAGAAAAGACTACTCAGCAGTAACCACTTCTTGCTTTACAACACCAAGCCCTGCTGCTTCGCCAGCAGTTGAGACCGCAGAACTCGCTGCTCTGATTTGCAACCTCGGACTGCTTACCCGGGGTGAGAGGGAAAGGGAGCAGGGGATGGCGCGGTTTACTTCACATCACACTCCTCTGCTACAGGTCTTTCTCCAAAAGGCTAACGTGCCACCTGCTCACTTCACAAAACCTGTGCAAACTCTTTGAGGATTAAATTGAGGCCTAAGACAATATTCAAAACCATAGGAAAAATGTTGTCTTGCAAAAAGCCCTAGCTACCAAGGTGTGAATGGGTAAAACTCTTACACCTTGTCGAGCAGGATGTTTGCTCACTTTTTTCACCCTCTCAGCACAGCCTCCTTAAGCCATCAGTTTGTTCCTCTACAGATAGATTGTTTTACTAAAGTTTAAAAGCAACAGCAAGGTAAGCACAACACAAACAGGCTGGCGTAGGGCTATTGGGGTGGCCTGGCTAATCCGGGCGCGGTTACGCAGATTTCAGTTTGACAAAAGCAACAGGGTTGATAAAAGGCAGTAAGTTCTATAGGACCAAACTCTCTTTTCATAAACTGCTTCACCTACCTTCGAAAGGCTCTAGCCAGCAACATACTCCACAAACCACTATGCCGTGAACTACTACTGCAACAAGCTGTCTCATTACCAGAAGCGATGCCTCCAGAAAGCGTGCTGCATGGGCTGCAGATTGCCCAGGCAATCGCCCACTGACATCTACGCTTGAATAAGCCAAATATCCCTCCTTACTTTACTGATGCCCTAGCACAGTTGGGCTTGCAAAGTCCTCCACTGACTATGGCAAGTAAATACATTTGATTTCATCTTTGGTGCTGTCAAATACGGCAGACGAAAAGCGGACGCAAGTCTGCTGCTTTTTGCCTCTGTCCACATGAGACCTAACCCCGCTGTGAATCATCCTGACGAGGCCGCCTCGTTAAACGCAGTGCAGTGCAATGCCCAAAGTGCAGCCACAGAAAATTGCTTTCACAAAAAAGAAAAACAAACAGAAGGAAAAAATGCAAGTTAATATCAGGAAATCAAGAAGTCATCTAACACCAAGTGACAAGGCCATCTTTAAAAGTGACTCTGAAAACCTCTGTGAAGGCTTAGACACTATAATTTATTAGTAACCCAGACTAACATTTGATGATGCTACTGCCATATATTTTTCCTCTCACCACTCAGTGAGCGGAGTCTCACAGCTGTTGGGGGGGGACGACAGCACATTTCCAAACACAACCAGTATTTAAATTTTTAAAAATTATGCCTAGCCTGTAAAACAATATTCAAAACTACTGACTACAGAATAAAGGTTGATTTTGCTTGATAATCTTATTAATGTAACTAATCATAGCATCTAACTCTGGATACAAAATTTACCACAAACAAATTCTGGGCAGGCTACTACCTATGTAAGCTTTTCTTCTACCTCTACTTACGTCATGCTTCCTTCCCCTCCACCTTGTTTTTTGGTGGCTTTTTGTTGTTGTTGGGGGGGGCGGGGGGGGGTGGTTTTTTTGTTTGTTAGTGTTAAGAGAACAACCACACTTTAGGAGAATATTAGGATAATAAAGCACCTTTTGCCATAAGTAAGCCAGGAACTCCCCCAATCAGAAGCCTCTCATGGGACATAATAGTATTAATTCAGGTCTTCCAGATGTATTTTTTACCGTATTTTTTTTTTCCCTCAGATCAACCACCTGCCCAGTATATTTTGCAAAACTTGCAAAAATGTATTTATGCAAACTTCTTCAGTACAAGAAGTTTCAGTTTCTTAGAAACTATATCACCCATTGCAAGACGAATATTCTTCTGCTGCCATTTTTAAAAAGTTTGTTTGCTATATGCACATAAGTAACAAGCAAAATCTACCTCGACATATTCTGCACGGAGATAAAAAAACCATCAAAACTATATTTCATACATTCTATTCCTCTGAAACCACCACATGCCAAACGCAGTGCCAGACCTAAGAGTAAGATCACACCAACTTCGACAGTCAGTACAGCAATGGATTATATTAACCTACAATTACCCAAAGAAGCTAGAGATTTCAGACAATTTGGCTTCTAGTATAACATTTCCAGAACTGAAGTAGTATGACTCAAGTCTTTAAATGAGTTCATACAGACTGTAAGCAGAACTTTCCGAATGCGTGAAAAAACACCTAAAAATAGGTACAAATCCAGATGTATGCAAATAATTGCTGCAATTAACTTCACACACATCACAGACACAACACATTAGTTGAAATGACTGTATTTTGTCCTCTGTTACAAGAGCAGTTATTCAACTTGATATGTAAATATCAGTGTGACCACTGGTACATATGATGTTAATAAAAAGGAGTTAAATATTATCATTACATATTGCTTCATCCCAGAAGCTGAAGCAAACTATATTAAGCACTTGTTATCTAAATTCGTTACAAAACAATTCTGACTTTATCTTCAAGAGTTTCGATTACAAACAAGTGACTCTGAAATTAAACTCAGTTAACAAGGAATCCATCTGTTTTAAAATTTAAGAAAAATTGCCACCAAAGAGTGCTGTTTTGTTGCTGAGGTAATGTCTACAGATTAAGTAATTTAGATCCCTATTGTGTTAAATGCTGCAGGCAGTAAACAAGCGCCTCCTCTAAAGAATTTTAAGAAATTATTAGCTAATCTGACTCATTAGATTAATACATGAAGAACTCAAAGCAACCAATGACTTGTATTTAGATTTTATTTCAACTCAACCCAGTGATTTCTTACTTAAACTCTGTATATTGAAAACGGCTGTCCTTCACAGGCTACAGGCCATGCTGATGAAGAAAACAGATCCATCAATTAGAAACCAAATATCAATAAAGAAAGCCAGGAAAATTAAAACTTTTGAGAAGAGTAGTTTTCCAAAGAAAAAGTCAACATGGAACAGAGAACTAGAAAGTATGACACCAGAGGAGAAAGTTATACCAGCTATTCCTCAGGCCAGAATGAGTTCTGCACCAAGACGTAATTTCAGTTGTTCAGGAAGCAACAGCTGATGCAACTAACACCAAACCCTTTTAGAGACACCCGAGTCTAATTAAATTTCCAAACATTTAATACACAAGAAAACAAGCTATTTGAAAGAAACCAAGTGCAAGTCATCACTCCCCCCCCTCTCCCCCCCGCATTCCCTTCATCTTCATTTGTAACCCTACTTACGAATTGATTTTGCAAATGACTTGACCAACTGGTAAGTGAGCTCTTGGGAGGGGATAAACATTACAGGAACGATCAGGAAGGAGGCAGAGAGAAAGCTTGGCTCCCACGTTTCACCCAGTGATTCTCTCCACTGCACAACAGGTACCACAATAAGAGGTTCCCACCCCATGAACTTTGGAAGTTTCCCAACTGCTGGAGACATTTACTCCATGAGGAGCAGCACTGCCTACGCCAAGAGCTACTCTCTTGCATTCTCTCTGGCACACAATTGCTTTTTCTTTCTATAAAGCAGCCAGTTAAAACACACATCAAAAGATAATTCACTTTTGAACTACTTAAGAAGTCAAGTCACAATATAGTGCAAAGAGCAAATGTCACAGGAACGAAGGTGGATGGAACTCACAGACCGTTCACTACTCAACTGATAAAGTACCACTAATTAAAGGCTAAGCAGCTGTCTATTCTAAAGCAATCCTACAGCAAGCGTACAATCAAACTAGAGCTTCAAATAATGCTTATCAGCTACGTGAGCTGAGATCTGAAGTTGTTTAATTAAAAAAATTGTCTCAAAAACACCTTCACAGGCACACAAGTAGTAAATTACAATCTTGCAAGTGCTCACAAAACCCACCGGCTTCATTCCATATATTTAGCAATGAAATCAAGGACGAGCACACTACACATTTCTAATGCTTAAAAAAAAAAAAAAAGGTTACAAGTACATACAGCAGCCTCTTTTATAGAGGTGAGAACTCAACACAGAAATTCTTCTCCCCATTCACCTAGCATTCAACTTTACATGAAGTCCACTTTGAAATCACTTAGTCCATCTTTAATCTCTGAAGAAGCAGCATGGAAAAGAAACTAGCTTCTTCCACTAAATCGACTGTCAGATTCTGGAAATAACATATCACATTTGTTTTATGTCACCTATTTTTGATGATTTCCACAGAAAGAAAAAGACAAGTAACCAACGAAAAGTGGCAAGTGTAGTATTTTTCACAAAAAAATCAAATGATAAATGGCTTATGGGAGATACAAGGCAGTATCAAGGATAAGTAATCTAATTCAGGGAATTTGTACATGTGAGCTCTCTAGATTATTCCATGCCAATGAGTCTCTGAATCAGCTGAAAGAGTATCTCACTTTCCACTACATTTCCTAAATGCTATATGCAAACACTGATCACAACAACGTTGACAGATACGTGCATGCTTGCAAAGTGATTTCTTGTAAAGAACATTAAAAAAAAAACCTTTATAGCTGACAAAGAGTCATTTTAAACCAGGTTACCAAAAACCATATTGGAAAGCTATTACACTCAGGTAAAATGGAATCAAGAGAGTTGAGGGGTTTTCCTGTTTAAGCTCATCCCAATACTGAACATATACTCTCACCAAAATTCAGCCCCCACCACACAAGCTGAATAGCTAAAACATTACCAAAAAACCCCGAAACATTTATGCAAAACAATCCACACTCTACAACGTAGTATACACACTACTTAAGAAACCCACTGAACCAGGGCAAGTGACCATCTTCTCTCAGTAACAGCTAACACCACCTAAATTGCCACTATGAAAATACCTCCAC
The DNA here is from genome assembly GCA_013389945.1 of Fregata magnificens. Lineage (NCBI taxonomy): Eukaryota > Metazoa > Chordata > Aves > Suliformes > Fregatidae > Fregata > Fregata magnificens. The sequence goes on from WAAD01034067.1 coordinate 456,595, forward strand.
ACCCCTCACACAGTTGCAACAATTCTCCCCTAAGCACTAAGCGCAAAGTGAAGGAGAGATTTCCTACTTCCATTTGAAGGGACAGCTCCAACAGGAATCCTTTTGATATGGGTGGGGCAAGAAGAAATAGAAACAAAGTGCCATAAGGACATAAACCGGAAAGTTTCTCAAGAAATCAAAGCAAGGAAGAAGTCAGTTGTGAATACGCATGCATTTTGCAGAAGAAGGAAAGGGAACCAAGAGCTAAGGTATGAAAGCCTCGCGGAGAGCGCATCTCTGACGTGATGGAGCAAGTATTAGACAACCACTGAGGCAAGGGCCTTCTATTTTGTCCTAAGAATGCAGGGCCCAGGACACACATGACAAAACACAGAGCCTGTTTGGCCTCCCAGCCGCTCTTCCTCCTCAGCCTGACAACCTCTGCAGAGTCAGGAGAGGGCTGCGCGTCCCTCCAACTTCACATGCTAACAGACTTCCGAAACCATGCGATTCACACAAGTTGATGTATCATCAGTACATCGCTTCGCTGCCCTATCATCCGTTGACTGTGTGGCATATGAGCTGATTTGATGGAGATGGTTAAAGAAGCACTAACTGTGACTCTTAAGAAGGCAAAGTGCTTTAAGATAAGTAGTGAGAGAAGACCNTTCAAAGCATTGATGTTTTTGATCCAGGGCACGGTATTTTGAAGACCACAGGATTTTACGATTACAAGTATCAGGTTACTGCTTTTAATGAGCGTAACAATCTCATTTAGGTTTCCTTACTCTTAGCCGTGTTCTGCCAAATACACAGGAAGCAAAAAGGGCAGCGTGTTGTAGACTGCTTTTTACAGAAATGCCTATGGGGCACATACGAGCTGTCAGGGAAAAAATACCACAAACATCCACTTGTCATCAACGGGGTGGGAGGGATGGGGTAGTTTTGTAATGCAAGACACACAGAAGCCTACTTCTGAGCATACCCCAGAACCTGGAAACAAATTCAACATGACAAATTTCCAACTACAATCATTCCTACAAGGGCATAAGATGTAAAGAGAAAACAGTAAACAGATATGGTAGAGATGTGAAGAGACTGTATGAGAGAGTGGGAAAACCACAAATGCAGACAGAAAACCAAGGAAGAATGAATAAAAAGAGAAGTCAACGAGATCTACATGCACTACCTATTACTGTCCTCAGCTATTTCTTTTCCACTTTAACTTGTGCTGTTAGTGACAACTGGGTTCACTACCTCTCCTGTATATTTATGTTTAGGTGCTTTCAAAGGCACAAAAATTAACAGATAAATACAACATACGGGGGTGGGGGGCAGGAAGAGAGAAAAAAGTAGTTTTATAATACATGGTTTCAACTGAACATTCAAGAACTGTAAGCAGTATGCATTGACAGTTGAAATCAGTGATTAGGCCAGAAAAAACTTGGTGGCTTTTCAAATTCATTTTATACTTGTCCACAGCATATACAAGTTTTTAATAGCAACAAGTAGCTCACAACGCCTATGCAAGTTCAGAATGTAATTCTGTATTTTCACTGACAGTTTAAAAGCAGACTGCAAAGTACCGAAGTTCAAAGTTTGGCAGAAAGCTGTTTCGAGGCAATATAACACCAAGGATATTTCTGGATATTTAAAATCTCAGGTTTCCAGAAGAGAGTTAAAAGTAGTTTCTGGTGATGTACCAAACCCTGCCATGTTTGCAGCTTTATATACAAAAGGCGTATTGTTGAAAAATTATTTTCCCTTTCCCGAGCAAATATCCACTGACAGAGCAGGGGGAAAATACTATGCAGTAGGCACACACTGGAAATCCTTCGCAAACATTTACGTTTGTCCTAGCCACACATCCCAGAAGGCCCAGATGGAGAAGCCAGGTAAAATACTTTCAGAAGTGACAGTGACTGCTAAGTGCCCCTCAGAAGGGGTTTTTATTTCCAGAAATAATAAAGTTTTTAGTAAAAACAGAAAAAGGAACAAAACTTTTTTTTTTTTTTAAACTGTTAAACAAAATGCCTTGGCAGCCATACAAATGGCTCCGCTTCAGCGGCACTGTGGTACAAATTCCTCTAACCATACGGGATATCTATCAAAATAACGCATTCTGCAGAACTGATAAGAATAAGGAATGACCCAGCTTGACTCTCACAGATTGTTCTTCCTGGCAGGAGGCTAGAAACAATCCTTTTTGTTCAAATACTATTTTTATAACTCTTAACACCATTTAAGAAAACAAGTTAAGAATATCTTCACAAAGCAAAGCCACATTTTAAAATAAACTGTTGATTTTAGTATACTGCACTGAAAAAAAAATTGTGAACTCATCAAGAGCGCCCATGTTGTTTTCTTTGTTTTGCTTTTTTCTCCGTTCTTTATGCTCCTCCTCAATGACTACCCCTCGCAAACAGTCTTAATATGATGCAAATTTCACCGGACTCCACTGAATTTCGGTAGATGACATCATCAGGTGAAAACCAGCGTTAGTCAACTCCACTTCCTGACCACGTATAAAATGGTGCACGCAGCGCAGATGAATCAAGCATCAGCTTCCAAACATTATTCACTTGCTGCTACAGCGTCCCCGAAAAGTTTGCCACGGCCCAAAGCAGGGAGCCAACCCCCCCACGGCCCAAAGCAGGGAGCCAACCCCCCCACGGCCCCAAGCAGGGAGCCAGCCCCCCCCCCCCCCCCCCCCCCCCC
>WAAD01034067.1:473542-500060 GCA_013389945.1 Fregata magnificens
TCAGTATAAACATAACTTCCTTGGTGGCTGCCTATTCAGTACTCATCTATGATCATCTGTAGGGTTGTACTTTCATATGAACTCTGTTCTAGCATGCTGTCGTGGGTGATAGCCTTTATAGTTTGGTAAAGTTCTTAAAAATGACTATTTTGCAACACATTTTCTTCTTGTGATTCCTTTTGTCAGGAACCATGCTAACTGCAGGTTTTATTTTCTTTTCCTTGAGGAAGGTTCATATATATTATTTTTCAGTTAAGCACTTTGATTAACTGAATCACTAAGACTTTCTGTGAAGTAAGTGAATAACGATATTCATGTTTTATAAATGGGGAAGCTGAAGAACAGAGAAGGAAAGTGACTTTCATGGTGAGTGGTACTGTCAGTAGCAAGGCTGGGAATAGAAACCAGAGATCTTTACTGCCAGTGCTGCTCTAGTCGGTGGAGACCACTGTTCCACGGGTGACATCCATCCCCACACAGAGCTACATAAAAACAACTTCAGCAGAGCAAAATCAAGCATTCACAAGATATGAAATGACAAACGAAGGATGCTTATGTAACTTCCAGTTCCAGTCTATAGGCGCCTGTTCTAGTCTATATCTTTCCTACCACCCCATTTTTTCCCCTACTCCCGTCAATGTTGAGCATCATCTTTTTCCACAGATACTGAGTAGTTTTTCATTGCCTGATTCCAGTTCGGCTTCATGAGCCTATCCTATCCCAGAGCACTACAGCCCATTCAGACTAGCTGTTATAAGAAAGTCTAAACAGATTTGTTGACCCTGGCTGATGCATAACCCTTCCCTACTATTCCTCATTTTTCAGTAAATTACTTTTGTTTTTAAAGTCACTATCCGTGTGGTTTTGCACAGATATTATGATAAGCGATGCATTAAGCCACCTTCAGCAGTTTCATGCAATTGTATTGCAAAATGGTAGAAGGTAATATTTTGACAGTGTTTTGGAGAAAATAAAAAAAAATGCAGATCTTAATTCTGTTTCTTTTAAGTTTTCAAAAATTAGAAGAGAGTTCAAGAAATGGAATCATATAGAATTCAACAAATTATCAAAAATGTTCAAAGAAAGTGTTATTAAAGTGAGAGGGTAGAAAGCCTGGAACGCCTTAAGGGAAAGGAAAAGCGTAGTGGAGTTGTTGTGATGGTATGTAACACAACACCTTTCCTTTGGGATGATGATTTGATGGTGTTGTAAATTAGGATTTTGAACCCTAATGCCAGATCAGAAAAAAGTCTTGTGTTCCAGCTGCAGACCACCCTCTTGTATAAACTGCATTCGCTAGTTAAGATGCTGTCTGTCTTCACATCGTAGTAGAAAACCATCATAAAAGTTTTCATTGGTCTGGATAATTCAACAGAAGTGCAGTTTGCATCCATGGTTGGTGTGGATCAGATTTATATGGCAAAGTGATTTGATACTGTACAGATCTGGTGTTAGTGTTTGCGGAGTCACGGCTTGAGTCAGAACAAAGAGTAATGACCAATCTGGGAAGAATCCCAATGTCATCACTTCTTTTACCATGGTAAAAGTCTCATCCAGACATGGTTCTGCTTCCATTCCCTTTCTGGCTCATTTCTTTGACTTGTCCATGAACAGTTTTTTGAATATGGCCCTTGGTTATCTCTTAGGCCATCTAGGTGGCTGTCTGTTCCCAGTTCTTGGTCTGTTCTTGCTCCTCTGTTCTCAGTCTCATTCCCAACAGACGTGCTATGCTTGTTCGTTCTGCCTCCAGTATAAGACCATTCCCTCTCAAAAACATGTATGCCAACAGGATCCGTATTCAAGGTGACAAGGTGACAGGAAGATTCAAATTCCTTATATTGGTGATAGGTAGATAAGAAGTCAGTAAATTGCTAGGTACATTCTCTGATTGTGTTTAAAGTTTTAGTTAGATGAGCTACTTCCTGAGTTCTTCCCGCATCTGCTCTTGGACAAACCTAGGTGTTTTTTTTAAAAATATACTCTTGCAAACTTTACACCAGACGGCAAGCAGAGCTTGCTGACCCCTTACCAGCATGTTAGGTTGAGGAACCCCACGTAGCAGCTTCTGTTACTGTTTGGGGGTGGGAGGTGAGCTGGGTTGTGGAGAAAAACTGCATGAAATGAGCCAAGACATTCAATAACAAGTTTCAGCCCAGAGTAAGATTTTTATGCCTGAATTATAAACTTCCTGTAATAGAAACTGTAAGGGAAATTCAAACAGGCTATTAATTGTAGCAGTGCCAATATATTAAGATGAATAAGATTTTCTAAAGGTATATACTAAGCAATTTCAGTTCCTTTTACTTGCTTCATTAGAACTGAATTCTTCACAGATGCATTTTCAATAAACGTGTGTGCTGATTTAAGAGCTCCTGTATTGGAGTCAGTCACCTCTGCCAAGGCTCAGAGCGCACTACGTTCCTAATGCCGCCAGGGTTATACTGCTGTTACATGCTTCACTATGCCTTTGGCTTTCTATAATCTTCATCTGACCTGTGGTAAATCCATGCTGACTGTTCTCACCCTCAAGGAAATGAAGTGAGATTAAGGCTTCTAAGGGTATAAAGTTTTGAAAATGAATCTCATAGTCCTGAAGCCTCTTGGCTGTTTTAGAAAATGGTACAAGTCTGCTGGTCATGATATTTTGTTCAGTTGACAAAACTGTTTTGAGGAAATGCTGAAACTTCTCCTTTGTTAAGGGCAGTTTCAGTTGTTCTCGGTCAATGAAGGTTTCCCTGAAATCCTGCCTGAAATTTCAAACACACAGACAGAGAATCAACCTGGTATTATCCATGGCATGGTGGCTCTGTCACACAGCAAGAGCAGAAAACTGGCTGAAGTGCCTTCTCTGCCTGGTTCAGATCAAGGACTTGAGTCTCAGTTGAGACTCTTTTGTCATAGCACTCACTTCACCTGGTCCAATTTTTTTTAATATTTACATGAACTAGAACAGTTCTTAGGAAAGACACTGAAAAAAGGAAATGAGTATTGAATTTTAATTTAAAAATATTCTTTGAGTGGGAACTCTTTTACCCAGATCTCATTCTGCAGGATGAGTACCTCACTACCCTGAGTGAAGTTCACAATACACACGCATAAATGCTAGCCAGAAATCAAGGCAAAAACCAGAGAAGGCTTAACTAAAGTGATAGTCCTAAATACATTTACAAAGGACACACAGCAGAATTCTAGACTGAATTATGAACTGTGTCTATGAAGGCAATTCTTGTCATTGGAAGAAGAGAACAATTTTGTTTCCATGAGGAATCATCCACACTGGGTTCCTTCTAGTTGTGCATGAGGTAATAAGGTTCTTTTATTCCATTACTGGTTCTCCTGTGTTCTTACTATGCTAAACCTCTGCATATGCTACTGTAAACAGAAATTTTTGTTACATCACTGTAGAAGTGCTTGCCATTGTATATCTGGCTGCTTAGGTATATTTGGGGAACAGGCACCTCGGCCAGAAACAACCGAGTAAAAAAAATATGTATCAGCATAAATGGTTCCCTATTTTTCCTGAATATTCATATTCTCGTGGGAAGTACTTCCACAGACTTCCTTTAAAGGAATGAAGTGCTTGGAAAGCCTCTGACTAAGCATCCCTAAATCGTTAACCATAATTTTCAGAATACACAAAAATATCAGCTGCTTCATTTGACTTGTTCCGTAAAGTATTGTTTTTCTGCCCACGTGTTCTTCCCTTAGCTTCTCCGAAAAAGATATTTCCATTCTGAGGTCAGTTGCAGAAAAATTAAGGAATCCCATCAATGGAATAAAAAGAAATATCAACTTTATAACAGATGAAATTAGACTATCACAAAAGAAAGAAAAACATTTCTCTTTTGTGTTCGTCAGTGTTTCATTGTATATTGTAATTAAGGTGAATCCAGAACAGTGCTTATTTCTGTCTGTCCAGGAGCATGTGTGAGACAGTAACTCCTCACTATTTCCAGCTGCTAGGTACCCACCACACCACATGTAACACTTTGAGTTCCAGGTGAGATCTCAAGAGATCCAAAGACCGAAAATAAAAACTGTGGTTTATATCTACTGGGCTACCAGAACCAGTGGAGCTATTCCAATATATACAAGCTGAGGATCTGGCCTGTAAGAGGCAGTGGTGTCCATCAGTACAAGAGCACTGTTCGGAGGCTTTTATACTGGCACCAGATGTGCTCCCTCTGCTTTGTTTCTTGCTCATTTTCTTGGCACTGAAATCATGGAGCTTTTTTCTTAACTGCTATTCATTACGCTTCTCTCCTGGAGAAATACCAGTAATTTAAAGGTTAATAGAATGCTGATGTCACTGTAATTAGAGCAGAGGAACAACATTTCTGTAATTACTCTTAATGCTTTCTTGCTGTTCATCCAATAAGATATGGCCCCCAGTCTGAGGTGGAAGGTGGGTGTAGAGATCTGTGTGAGCGAGAACTTGTGACAGGGTGATCAGACTAGTGCAGAAATGATGCCTGAGTCACTTTGGAGCATGTTGGAAATTGGTCGTTAAGCAACCCACCTGGGAAAAATAGAAGCCAAAATGTCAAGGATGAGCACATCATAAAATTGTAGTTTATGGAACTGGCTAGCCTGAAAAAATTCAAGACGTACCATTAATCAAAATTCACTTCTTGATTTTCCCTACACTGCATTACAAATAAATCCATTACTTTAGGAGGTTTAAATTTTCAAAAATAGATAGTGATACTGCAGAGCTGTCCATACAAAGGAGCCTGTGATAGTGACCCCTGGGACAGGGCTGGAAGTCGGTTGCACCCAGATCGTTATTCCTAAAGCAGTTGGTTGGTGCTGTGCCTGGTCACATGCACCAGCAGCTTCCCATGGAGTGAGTTAGTGCCTTGAAGTGCACAGCGAGATCTCTGTTCTGCCTCACTAGGTGGGAAGTGGCGTTTCAGAGCTCAGTGGATTAACTGTGAGCAAATGGAGTAGCTGAGCTTGGGAGGTTTTCTGTTCTGCCGATGGGAGACCTTTGCCTGAATGGCTGGAAAAGACTCCCAGCTGCGCTGCCCTGGAGTACCCTGGGGTGGAAATAGAAATCTCTCCCACTGATTATTATTACATCCAGATAATGGGTCCAGCTATCTCTATGTGACCTGGCCAACAGCAGTTTATCAATAAGAACAATCCCTGCTACCTAGCAGTGTGCCCTTATTGGATGAAGGGACATAAGGCCATATCCGGGCTGCCCTGTGCGCTGCAGGTTGTTGGCCTCCCTGGCAGTGCTGAGGGAACACAGCCTGCGTCAGACCGACCTCCACTGCCTTGCTTTCAATGCCTAGATTCACTCTTGGCGTAAACTAAGGTATCAGGCTATGTGTGAAGTCAGAGGTTTTGCTGTGAGAGGGAGAGTGCAGTTGTGTGATAAAGTGTCCCAACCACAACTATATTTGATATATGAACACATCTCAAATACCTTATTACCCGTAATGACTATATCTTTCTCAGCAGCACTGTTAGTTCAGGATGTTTTCATTTCTTTCTTTGAAAGACGGAAAGATTTACTTTCAAAATCTGTTAAGTTATAAATCTTGCCATTTTGACTTCAGATTCTTAGATCTCTGAGCTCCCACTTTACGTTTCACTGTCCTGTATGGCTGACTTGATCATGATGGAGATTTCTATATTTTGAAGAACTCATATTTTTTGATAACTTTTTATACAGACCTTACAGCTCAGTCATACTGTTTTAGTCTAGTCCACTTGTTTCCTTTCTGGATTATATGTGCTTCTAATTAGTCAATTGTAATATGCTTAAGCAGTCTCTAAGCTGGGCCTAAACACCTTAATTCACACACTTCTGCCTTTTGGAAACTTTTGATGGCTGCCTTCCTCTTATAAGTTTATTTCTTCTATTTTGCTAGTTTCTAACATGGCTTTTTTGAGGATCATCATCTTAATTATAGATTGTGGTCAGCAAGACTTACTGGCTGAGACCTGCGCTCCTTGAACGGCTTCCTTGGCTCTGTCTGTCTTATTTGTACAAAGCCATAATGTGGACTTCTGTTATTACTGTATAGCAAAATTTTCACAGGGCAGTATAATCTTGCAACGTATAGGAATACTTTTTAGCTATTTTTTTAATGTAGATGGAAATTAAATGTATAGTTATTCAAATTTCTGTAATGTCGAAAGAGCGTAAAAAGAGAATAATTTCTGCATTGTAGAAGTTGTTTCAAGAAATGTCAAGAAATTGCTTTCCATGTCTTCCAAGTGGCTGGTTTATATGCATGCACCTGAAGTCACCCACTTCTGGGTGACCAATCCCCTTGATTTCCTTCAGCATTGAATATATTTTTTCTTCACATGCAAACAAACCATTTATTTTTTATATAAGTGTGTGTATATGTATTTAATGGACAGAAGTTCAAAATTGGTGGGTTTTTTACTAGAAATAGTGTTTGTTTGCACATACCTAAGACCTTAAGAAAAAAGCTACCTACAAATCAGTCATCATATAAGTTTTGCTAACTTTAATGGAGTTGCATTTGCACAATTACTGATGAAATTCTACACTCTGATGGATCCAGAAATCATCAGGCTACCACTGAGCAAGCTTGTGCAGTGATACGGCAGAATGCAGTATTGTGAAGACATACTAACTTCCTTCTTCAAAGCAATGTAACACTGCTAGCATGGCGCTGTGCTTAGGCTAATTAGCTCTGTCCTGCAGAGCTGGCTCATTCAGCAGTAGCTCAGGTATCTCTGTGTCCTGCAGTATTGTACAGTTCAGACATGCCCTAAGAAACTAATCAATGAAGAGTAGAAAAGAAGAATAAATTTTGCTCTTGCTATTTTTTCCATCAAATATTTCCCAGATTCCCTTTGGTAGACCCATTGTTAGTCACCTCATAGCTTTCATGTCACAGTAGATGGGATTTTTAAAAAAGAGTTTGCAAAAAAATAGCTATATGTTTCAGTTCAGAGCTGGAATCCCCTGGAGGAGCTTGGAATAAGAGAAGCAGCAAGTGCAGGTGAAGGTCAGAAACACCGGAGAGAAGTTGGATGATGTGATAATAGACAGGAGCAGGTAACAGTAAAAGTTTCATTGCAAAGGGAACAAGCATGCTAGATTAGGAGGAAGATAAATAGGCCTTTGAAACTTCAAATCTTCTCCTTTCCAATTTAACATATGAAAGTGAATTATATCTGAATGCTTATGGGGATCTAAAACTGAAAAATAGCCAAGGTTCTTTTCTGACTTTTTTTTCGATGTTCCAGTAGCTCAGTTTTCACTTTGAAACACAAGTGGCAAAATTCTCATGATGTGATCTGTATATTTTAGAAAGACATGTCCTCCAGAGATGATTATTACAACAGCAAGTATTCATTTCTTGTATCATCACTGCAGTGATCAGGACTCTTGTACGGACTCAGAATGTTGTACCAAACTGCTCCTGAGTGATTTTAATGATTTGGAATTACAAGTAAGTTATAGTTTAGCTGTACTAAAATGTAATACTGAAACCACGTCCTTCAGTATATATTTCTGTACTATTTTTAAGTAGACTAAACTATTTGATTTTTCCTGGTGTCGTGTCTGTAGCCTGCACTAAATTGTGATCATGGCTAAAAATCTGAGAGACCTGAGATCTTTATGGTCTCAGGCTTAGTACAGGCCTTTTTCATACAGGCCAAACTGATTAAGAAGAATTGTAACATCTGAGGATTTAGTGTAAGTTTATTATCTCTTATTCTTTTTAATCCGTTTTGACTGAGCGTGACATGAAGTATGGACCAAATAGGTTAGACATTTCAAACAAAAACAGAAATTGGAGGAGTTGTACCTCTTTTATAGATCCAAAAGTTCTTGACAATTCAGGCAATGAATACATGGGAGAATGAAGGATATCCTTTTTATCTGAACAAAACTTGTATCTTCAGAAACCAGGAATCCTGCCCTTCAATTAACTGTAATCACTGTAATTCAATGCAAATTTTAAATTAATCACTTTAATACAGTAGAAAGATCACTGTTCAAAAGGTGGTTCAGCCCCTCACTTTCAGGTTCAGTTTCCAGCTCCAGATTTTCTTGCTGTCACTTCTGTTTAGACTAGATCAGGCTAAATTGAAACTAACCATAGGCATGCAATGTGGCAAATCTTCTTGACCAGAAATTACTCTTCACTCCCTCTTCTCACAGGACTAGGTCCTAACACTGTGCTCATTTAGCCAGACTCTTCCTGTGGTCAACAGGGAGACTAATGGTCCTGACCTTAGTGTTTTTCTGTGTCTCAAGGGCAAGGCATAACATGGCAGCCAAGTCAGTCAAATATGGCTATATCAGAAACTGGAACTGTCATGTTAGACATTCAGCAGTATTTGCATTGCTATAAAACTTAAGGAAGCGGTGGCCACACAGAGATCCTCCTGGCAGGGAGCATTTTCAGAGGACCTGTGGCTTGCTCAGACTCATGGAAATGGGTTGGCTTCTTCAAGCTCCAGGTGAGCAACCCTTGGATGTGGAGAATGATTATTTAAATTGTGGATAGACCTCCAGAGAAAGGTTATGATCTTTGTGAAGGCCATGTCTCTACAAGTAAGAATGGTAGCAAGCTGCCTGACCAACAGTAGCTGTTATCAAGAGAATAAATTCCCAGCCTGCTCCAGGAGTGCCCATGCATACTTCTGAGGGGTAGTTTGCCAGTGAGTTGGAAGGTATGGTGTTGGTGTCTAAGAGCTCTTACACTTTGTTGAATCTTTCTTTAACATGCATTTTTCCTCCTCTTCTTATTTCTGTTGTCCTCTGCTTCTTGATCCCCATACTCCCTTAACCCCAGATTCGTGAAGACACGGTGACAATATGCAGCTAATGGTTCTTTGTCAAGTCCTTGAAAACAATGCATACATATCTTGTTCTCTTTACGCGATGTTTCATGTTAATTTGGTACAGTATGGAAAACAGCGGGAGATGTACAGAACTCATATTGACTGACATAAACTTCCTAAAGGAAAATCTGATATGGATTTAATGCACATGTTGATGGCAAACAGCATTTCATTTTCTCAAATTCACAGCTAATGGCATGGAACTCTCAAGGCCATTTAAAACAATGAGATAGTTTTCTAAAAGGAATTGCATGAGTTAAGTCACCAAATACCTTTAAAAACCAATAAGGGTTCATTATTGCTCCTCCTCTGAACCTGTGAATAACATTTTTACTTCATTTTTAAATGCCCATACTGCAAAATTCTTTCAGCAGCTTCATATTCAGTTTTTTATCTAGCAGTAAGAGGGATAATTTGCCCATACAAGCTTTGCAGTTTCATGGTGAGTAAGAATAGTAATAAGATAATAGTTTTGCTGCAATTAAAGGTGAAAACGATTTCTTTTAAATTTGCAAATATTTTCAGTGGATACTGGGCATAAACTTACAGACAGTTATATAATCACTTCAAGAATCTACACTAATTTTCAAAGGTCAAAGTACTAGCATAAAGAAGGAAAATGAGATGTAATGTACTTAGTTTCTGTGATACCTACTTTCATAAGACTGCTGTCAACAGCTCCGGTATTGTAATGAGGACAATTGTCAAAATAGGCAAAAAGATTCTGTACCTTTTATTGTAATCTGAAATTTATCTTCATAAATATTTTTACATGGATATTTGTTAAATGTAATAGTTACTCCAGCTGAAATAATTTTCTCCTTTACCTTCTCCCGTAAGTCTAAGCATCTAAGGAAAAATATGTTTTCATTTGTTTCTGTCTTAGCACAATATTTACACAATATTTTTCATGCCAGAAACTCCCAAAGCTCTTAGTAATTTATTAAAAAAAAACCAAAACCAAAAACCAACAGGTACACGGTACAAAGGAGAGGAAAATTTAGCAAAAAACATGGGATAAAAACTTGTTAATAATGTTTCTGCTATGAAGTGATGCCTTCTGTGCCATTAGACTGGCACTATTTCCCTTGCCAAATGACTGCTCTGTTTGCATGTGCTGGCTTTTGCCTCTTTAGATAGAAAATACTGCTGTGGTAGTATTATTAGTGCAGCCAAATGGTTTAATCACAGGAAGGGACAAGAAGTTTTCTTGTAATTGGATAAGAGTATCTTCCCCTGGCTGAAAGTTTAGCTTGTGGCTGTTTATAACCTTTCTATTTTCAGCTGAAACCCGAATCCTTGTTCTTTACATGGAGAATGCTGCTGTCTGTTAATATTACCCTGTAATTGAGAGGAGGGCTGATTGTTGAGTGTGTAATTATGTATCAATATTAGTCCTCTAAATTTCTCTGGGATACATTCACTTCTATCAAATTCTTTACTGAAAATACTGAGGATGTTCAGTAGCTCTATAGATCCCTTGACGTGACTTAGCTGACTAACAGTGATCCATAGACCACACTTTGTGAACCACTACCCGAAACCACAAAACCATATGAAATGCAAACGTTAGTGGGAATTTCTATTACAGCTGTATTATGTTGTTCAGTACTGTATTATCGTGCTGTTTCTTGATCCCAGTTTAAGAGAATTTTCTTATCTATAAAATAGTAGCAGAAACGGTAAATACAACCACTGTACTTGGAATAAGTATTTTACTCCACAGCATGATTGTTATACTGAGAAAAAAACTAAAGAGCTATTTCATATTTTTCTGGGCACCAGTGGATGTTTGTTTCCACGCTTTTCACTGCAGGGAAATGGTTCTTTCCTACTATACGTGAGCTTGTATCTGATTATAACAAAATATTTTTGAATTTATATTCCTAGTGTGCTATACTATTATATAACCAAGGTTCAGCATATGTCATGAAGTCACAGCCCCTTTCTCTCCTCACTTTAGTGCAGCTAAGGAGGGGCAGTTAAGCTGAGAAAATAAATGTGTATTTCACAAGAAACTGCAGCAGCCTGAAAGGCCCTCTGTTCACAATCTCATAACTGAAATATGTTTTTATTCAGTGAGGTTGTATTAGGTGCACAGCGTGAGTCTATATCATACTGAAGATTCCTTGTTGGTAGAGACAGCTGTTGTGTACATATTCTTCAGTTTTAAGACAGGGAGAAAAGTATAAACCCCAGATCAAATCCTGTTAAATGGCTTCATGTTGTTATTTAAGGCGTGAGGACTGTAGCTAGTTACAGATTTTGATGGATGCAGTGCATAATTTGTATTTTACCTAAGGCACAGCATGAAGTAAGAGAGCTTATTGCAGGACATAAGTATTGTACACATGAAACTGGCTGGTCCTTTATTTTAGTAGCAATTCTGTCATTACTTTTCCTATGCAAAATTGTACAGTTTCCCCCAAATGAGTTTTAACTCGAATTGAAGCAGCTTCTCAGGTACAGATTTGCTTTAACCATCACTTTCGTTCTCTTCTTGTGTATGTGGTGGGCTGAGGTTTTTTTCAGTGACACTTGGCTACCTCTGTCACTAGGCATTTAACCTTTTTTTGAAAATAGATGTGTGAGAAGGCCTTTCGTGAGCTAGCAGAGCTTGCTTTCAAAACTGAGTGAGTTCCCAGTCGTACAAGCCCTCTGCAAGATTAATTCAAGTCAATAGGGGATTTAAAAGTGAAAGGGGAGAAAAATCAGGTCAGCAAGAAATATGAATAGAATGATTAAATCAGTGGGAAATGCTGTGGTAAAAGACAGAGGATTCCAATTCCAGTTATTATAGACTGGGAGGCTGAGATGCTTAACAGCAAGGAAGGACAGTATTGCTTGAGAATTGGATTGAATTGGCAGAGTATATCCAATCAGTCTCCTTCTAATAGAATGGTTGAATATGTAATACAGCGTGATAAAAGTGTTTGGTCTCTGCTTTTTAATAGGACTACTGTGAACATAGCTCCAGAGGAAAAGATCATTTGTGTTTCCTCTCACCAAAGGGATGAAGCATCTAAGCATGCATTTGATACTGTCTGGTTTTGTGGCTTCTGTTTTAAAATAATGCTGATAAAATCTGGGTGGACCTAGTTCATTATGTCCTACTCGGGAAGGTCAAGATTAAGTCCTGATCCAATGGTCAGTGCCAGAGTCCGTATCACCAGTTATACACTGGTATCAATATCTTCCAGATGATGGTTTGCTGTCTTTTAAGTCCTAGCTTTTACAACAGTAAAAACATTCCCAGCTGCACTGAAAATGGATACAGACAGGAAGGAGTGCAATTTAGGTATTCTAGGAAGAGTTAAAGTTGAAATGAAAATCCTAGCTTCTCTTAAAACCTGTTTGTAAGAGAAGTATCCAGTCTTGCTAAAGTGTGCTGTCATGTGGGTTTTGGATCATGAGGGGTAGATGTTCCCCGTGGTTTTGTCATCTCCAGATGAGATAAATATTCTAGGCCTGTGATTGACTTGTTACAGACATGCACAAAATTACAGACACAAGGGAACCTCAAACTTCATTGGGGAATCTGGTCACTACTTCAATGTAAATATTCAGCAGTAGGAGATGAGACGGACTTTCTCACTCTGGCATTATATATGCACCCAGCATGATGGCATTTTATTTCTGAGGTGGTACAGTACTGTCACCCCATAGAAACTAGAGATTAAAAAGTCTATGCCAGCCTGTACATTCCCCACGTTACATGGCGGAAAAGCTATCTGAAGTAACTGAGGGTGCAGAAGCAACAAGAGAATGCCTGGATTAAAGTTTGATGACAAAGGTACGCATACCCTGAAGATCTGACTTGTATCACTGTCATCTGACACTTTGGAGTGCTGTTCAGCAGAGTGTGAATCGATGACATGCTGTTTACTCCTCCTCATGCTAACTCCCTGTGTGGGCATGATTTGTGTACATATATATAAGTGGACTCAGCTGTCATCACTGCATGGGGAGTGAGTGTAGAGCAGCCAGGGATCCAGAAATTTGTAGCCCAGCTTATTGTACACTAGCTTCCCTATGTAGAGAGACCCTCCCCTAATCAAATTAAAACCACTATAATTATAAGCGTCCATGGAGAGGTTTCATGCAGTTAAATAAACCGGAGTAAAACATATTAACTTTCCCGTTTGTCCCTCTGCAGGTGAGTCCTAAATATCTTTACCATTTTTTTCTGACAGCCTTCACAATCCTACGTGAGTCCAGTTTCCTGATGTCAGAACAGGACTGGGATCTGCAACCCACATCAAAGTTAACTTGTGGGATTTTGCTTTGCTTTGCTTTTCATAGTTATGGATGCTAAGCTTCGATAATATGCTTAGCGCTGTAAGACGCGGTAGAAATGACACTTGCTGGCCCAAGGAGTGTGCAATCTAACGACAGACAGACAGTGCAAACTGTGCTGGGAGACCTGGGGAAGGTACTTCTTAGAGAAATGTTTCTTTTTTTAAATAAGGATTGGGTGCCTGACAACATTTACATTAACATTGGTTAGTATTCATGGCTTCAGGAAAGATGAGAGTTTACAGAAGGGATTTGGCTTCTGCAGATTTTATTCTACCACATGCAGAGGGATCAGATCACTTGGCCATTGATGCTATAGTCATATTGGTTCCTTCCTTACTTTTTTTTTCTCCATGTGGTATTTGAGCTTCCTTGTTGATCTGTGCTCCTTACATTTTACACACTGACTAACAGGCTACTCACAAATGCAGAGGAGTTTATGTCCTGCCAAATGTGTTATTAGTACAGTGCTCTGGGCGCTTGCACTTCATTGCATACTAAGGAAGTTTTGCTGGCCTTCACATTGATGTCAGATATTGCTGTACCAAAAAATCATCTTCAAGAAAATAAGCTTCTTTAGTCTATGGTTTTTAGTAAGTCCTTCAAAGTCAAATTGATATATTTGGGCTTTTACTTCCTCTTTCTTAGTTGCGTGGATGTGTGTAGGATTAAAACTTCTTTATTAGTGATCTTCTATCTTCTAGTTAAATAAGTATCTTTATTTTTTGAAGGGACAATTCTATTAGTAGCAAAAGGTGTCGGAAGTCAAAAGTGAAAAACTTTCAAGCGCAGTAACAGTGCAAATTGATAAGCTGTTTTGGGGCTGATTTTGGGACAGAATACACGCGAGGAAATAATTTGGCATGTGCTTAACTTTTATTGGGAATGGATATAAAAGCATGGTATCTCAAATCTGGGTCCTGCAGTAAAAGTGAAAAAAAATGACACAAGGCCCAAGTGAAGTCAATGACATTCCCACATGAGGAGCTGGAATAGGCCTAAAGAGAAAACAAGAGGGTCTTTGGGGTAAAGCTGATGATTACAACATACTTCCCTTTGCTCAAATTCTTTTGCCCTGTTTGAGCTTTTGTTTTCAGGTTCTGTGCTTGCCTGTATTTTAGGCTTGATTCTAGAAGCAGCTAAAAGCTCATTGTTTCCCATTGCACACATGAGAAATCAGTTCTCACACAGTAACTGTTTTTTTTATTTTGATTACACTAAACAAAATGGATCTCCCATTTAGGGTAGTGATGCAGTCTTTTACTAAACCTGATGGGACACATCCAGTCCAGGCTCTAACAAAGGAATATATTGCTGTTGTTTAAGTGGCAGATTACTAGATCTATAGCTTTACTCAGTGGCAATTACTGTAGTCATGATTTGTCATAATTAGTTTGAGAATACTAATTATCCATTTCTCCTCAGTCTATTTACTCTGAAATAGGCACTAACCACCGATAATGACCAATTTCTCATGGACTGGTTTGTATTGCCATTCCTTCCTATGTTACTGACATTGCCTTAGGCCTCACCTGCACTGGGTGGCTTCAACTAGTAACACCCTTGCTCTTTTGCAAGAGCTTCTATAACCCATCTGCTCTGGGTTCAGAGAGTCCTCACAGAGACTGGTTTTACCTGCAGAGGTTATGCAGTGTTGTAAATGAGTGTTCTGTTGTCTCCTCTGCAATGGTTGAGTGGGAGTTCATTTACAGTGCACTGTGGGGTGCCTCTCTGGGATTGTGAAATCCTTAGCATCAGTTCAGGTGGTCCTCTGCACCCTATCAAACTTTGTCTCACAAACTTGGTATCATCTTTTCTTTAAAAGAAGAAAGCACTGCTTGTACAGATACCTTTTTTCCTAGTACTCCAAACTACCCTTCCTTGTGATTTCTGACTTGTTTTTCAGCAGAAATGGCAATTCCTGGGAGGCTGTGTTTCTCTCTACTTAGCTCTAGAAGCAAACAATTGAATTTAATTAAAGATGAGTGTGTTCTGACGATGTGACATGCAGGCTTTGCCCAGCACCACTGGCAGCACACACGTTGCCGCAGCTCCGCACCTGCCTGGTCTGAAACAGGGCGGACTGCAGGTCAGAGCACCCTTTTTGACCAGATCATGGTTCCGATGACAAGTCTCCGCTTGATGCGTTTCATCTCAGTGTGCCTGTGAGTATCTCAGCAGAGGTTTGCAGGCTTTGACTTGTCAATTGCTAAAGCTATCCCTCCGTTGTCAGGCAGCACAGACTACTCGGCAGATCTGAGCTGGCTGCATTTGTTCCATGGGTTGCACAGTGCTGTACACGTTCGAGCCAGACACCAGCAGCCCATTCTTGTGAGTGGGTGGCAAAGCTTTGTCAACAGAGGCCAAAGAGAAAATGCTAATATAATGTGGGAACAGAGCTGGTGGCTCAGCTGTACTAAAATGAATCAAAAATTCAAGTTCAGCCCTTCATTTTCAAGCTGGCAGGGGCTATGAGTGCTGATAAGGCAACATACTCAGCTGGTGCAAACGTGCCTCATTTCCCTGCATCTCAGCTGCTCTCCAGTGCGAGGTGCATCCAACTTGCCGTGACTAGACTGATGATTCAGTATGAGAGTTTTGTGGGTTATGATGAAAGGGGAAGTCCAAGGCTGCGAGAAAAAGAGGATGAATCTTCATTTTTTGAGAGGGGCGGGGAGGACAGATTTTGAGATGTGGTAATAGAAAATAGAAGGAAAAAACATACTTTGCTGTGACAAAATGTTGCTCTTCACTGCTCTTCATTTGTGAGCTTTCATTTGAGAAGAAATTCAGAGATGGGATTTGCAAAGGAGCTTACATATAGATTGTGTTCTTATGAAATATATGCTGTTGTTGACAAGCTTTTTATTTCACCTGCTAAAACTAAACAAATTTCAGGCTGTAGTAAGCCGAATTCAGCATAAGAACAGGTCACTGCAGCTGCTAATACTTGGCCATGTATATCCACAGAGTCAAGAGCTAGTGTTTTAAAAAATGCATATGATGTGGTTTTCTTTTATCTTGAAAGTTGACAGGATAATAAAGATATCAAGCATTTTTCTAAAGTAATTGTTAAAGTTTAAATCACACAGTGGCAGTTAGGTATTCCATGATTAGCTACAGGAACATATATGTCTTTATGTATTGACTCTTTAAAGTGTTTTGTTACAGTTCGACAATGGTTTTGGGATACTGGGTAACAGGGTTCACACTTCAACCCTCATGGTCACACCAAAGCAGAAACCAGCAGGAGGTTAGGGAGGTTACAGTATTGCAAGCGCAGGCAGATAGTTTGCAGCTGAGAGTTGTTTCTTGCAGTGAACATTTTATGTCCCTTAATTCAGAGATCATAAAATGGCGTAGCAGATAAAACATTTGATGTGTATAAATGATTAAGTTAGAGGCTGTGGTGTGGGTCTGTCTGAAAAATATGTACATGAAAGGCATGGTTGGTGGTAGCAGTAATCAGTTCTTCCTCTCTGATTCTGGTGACCTTTACAAGCTTGCCTGGACATTTTGTGGGAGAGAAAAGAGCTCTGTTGATGTGGAACCACTAGAAGCATGTCTCAGAGCTTTCCAGATCACCTAGAGCTGTAGTTGCTAATGGGTTGTTATATTCTCCTCTCTCTTGTCTTTCATTTGCATCCTCTGCCTGTCCCTGCCAAAAACATCAACCTCACAATCTCATTTTGCTTGCAAAGCTACTAAGGTTTTGGTTGTTACTCCACCCCAGAACGGTTGCAGTGAAGCAAAGTGGTCAGTGCAAGTTGTTAGCTGGTTGTGCTTTGTTTTAACCTGTTGACATTAGAGAAGATTCAAATAATCCAGTAAAGCTTCCAGCAGACCACCACTCATAGTTTAAGAAATCACATTTAAATGATTCATAAGCTATTGCCATGTTGTATGGTTTTCAGCAACAAGTAGGTAGAACTGTTAGCATGGCTGCATATTCTGTTGGGCAGCTGGTCTCTGAAATTTTTGGAGGCTGACTGTGCAGATGGACCCAGAGAAGATGGAACAGCTTCTCTGCCCAGAGGAGCAGCCAAACTTTTCATGTCCGAAACCTCTCCGTCCCCAACATTAAACTTCTATAGAGGTTTCCAGAATCCAAAATTGAACGCTCAGACTATCTGCTGCATAGCTGCCTCCATTGAAAATCCACTTGATACAGCAAAGTGTGTGTGCATGTGCATGTGTGCTGTGCACCTGAAAGACACGTTAACCTGAAAGTTATAAGATTTGCCTTTTTAAAAGTAGTTGCCATTATCGGGAGAAATTAAGGGTGCTAATTTTACAGCATTAAGCTATCCTGCTGTATGGAGGGAAGGAAACATGGCATGAATCTGTGAAAAGCTGGAAAGTTTACAAAGAAATGATCCCACAGCTTCTAGCAACAGCAGCTGTGCTGTGACATACCGACTGATGTACCAGTTGTCTGATCAATAGGTTTTACTTCTAGGACTATTATTTCTTGGCAGGCAACCTAATGTAATTACCTATGTTTTCCTGCAACAAGCAAACACTTTATGTGGCTGAGGAAACAGCTGCAGTACATTGAAGAGCTCATTTGCATAAATATGAAAGTATAGTCACAGAATTACAAAATTACATATTGTGTAGGGTTACATGTTAATGGCAAGGATTATAAATACCTGTAGGGATTATAAATACCTATAATGCCCTTTTATTTAAAATGAATTAGTATTTAGCCATTTTGAATATTGAAAGACAGTTTGACTTTAAAATTGTGACTGCTTAGTCTAAAAATAACTTTGAATATGACTCTGAACTGGAGATCTTTGCATCTTTCCTTGTTTTCTATTTTGAGCTGTTCTTCAGAGCTGGAGAGGCATGGGGAAACCTTCAGAAAGGATTGCCAAGCCAGAAAAAAATTGCCTCATTTCTTTTGAACTTAAACTAGGCTCCTTGCTTTTAAATTCATAGATAAGTTTCTGAAGCAACCTAGTAAAACTTCTCATGTATGAACTGCGTAACACAGAAATTAAATCCCAGGTTGCAAGTAATCTGCAGGCTGGTAATACATGACCAGGGATATTTACTGAGTAGTTACATGGACTGCTTCCAGAAAAGACCTAGTGACAGCACAAGCGTTTGTGCAGATGTGTGTCAAAAAGAACAGATTTGGTGGAGCAAAACTTAAAAAGGTTCGTTTCAGTCCCTCATCTGCTTCACTTTGTGCCCATACAAGTGCTTGTGCCATACAAGAGAGGTGGTAATGCAAGCCAGAAAAGGAAGGTTAAAACGTGGAGGGTATGGAGACGGCATCAGCCTATACTGCCCTAAATTATATGTGGCATTACAGCATCACATTAGGACAGCTGAGTTCCTGCCCTGTGCAGGAGCAGCTTGGCAGGGACACCTCATGAAGAGGATGCAGCTTGAGTGGTCTTTAGCCCAATGTTTTAAAAGAAACTTGGCACCAATTCTGGGTTACCGTAAGAGACAAGCAGGCTGTAAACTGAACACACATCGGCAGTGGGGGCAGAAACCTTTCAGAGCAGAGCACTGTAGGCTTCTGGGGCCGACAATCGCGAGATCAGCCCTCTCTGCTTATGCATGCAGAGCCCTGTGTGTTCACAGTGCAGTCAGCACAGTACAATGCTGACATAGTGAAACGGGTCCAACTGTAGCTTTTGGTGCTGTCCCCATAGAAATGTGTTGTTTTGATTTCTTGGGTGGTTTTATGCAGATTTGATTGACGTGGTTGGTTTCAGCTGACAGATTCAGTTGTGCAATTTGTTCAGCTCTTCATGAAGTAAGAACTGAAGAACGCTCCAAGTATCGTGACAGCATGATGAGATGAGCTCTAACTCATCTACTCATGATATTTCAAAATATGTTGCCACATTTTCCTCCAGTTGTTCATTCTGCCCATCTGCTGGGTGCTCCATTTCTTGCCGGCAGCAGAAAAATTGGCCTCAGTGCCCAGAGGGTGATGGGTTTTCTTCTGAGTTGTTTTTTGCTGACAGTTTTAACTTGTATCTAGACTTGGCACTGAAGCAGCTCAGGAACATGAACATGATCTGTTGAATGATACCACAGTTCTGAGAGCTTGCTTATTTCAAAGAGGAAGCCTTACTTCTGCCCCTGCCTCTTGGTTTCATCCTTTTCCTTCCACCAGCTTTTGGGAACAGATCTAACATTAACCAGAATGAAAGTTCCCAGTGTTTTTGCCAAAGCAGCAAGGGTTCAGTGGCTGGAGAGCACAGTGATAAGCAGAGGAAGAAGGAGGAAGAGGGAGGGTACCAGCCCTTCTGTGGGTGAGTTGTCAAACTAGCCTATTCAGATTACTGGTTCTGCAACATGACCCCACTCTCTCCTCCAGCAAGAAGATGGTAACCCAAATCTGGAGGGCTTTCGGAGCCATCTTCAGCTTTTCTGACAGCAGATTGTTGTAGCTATGGAATGATTAGTTTGCATTGGCACTTTGGGCTTTGAGGAGATAAACTCTTACCAGTCAGCTAATCTGTTCTTGTTACCTTGGGAAGAAGGCGTTGGACCTCATTGGAGCACACGCTCCGTTTTGAGCAGGGCAAAATGGATCACAGGAATTCTACATCTGCAGGGAGAAAACAGTAGAGAAAAAATTGCATGCTTTGGGGGCTGAGGCTGTTAGTCTGCGTTTCCACACTAGCTAGCACACTGGATGTGTGCCTGAGGATGCTGTGGTCAAGAGCAGGCAGACACAGATGAGCTCTGCCGGCCGTCTGAAGTGCTGGGATACAAGCTGTTTTGCTTTGGAAGGTGTCTAGACGTGTTAGGGTGGACGTGCAACACTTTGGGAAAACTGAATCTAACTTCTTTGTGTGGAGGCCTGTAAAGTGGCTGATGAGCCCATTCGATGCGGTGTGTTTGAGAAGCTTGTCAGTAATCTCCCTAAAGTGTTATACATAGTCACCATAAAAGGCAATGTGAAAATGTGGTGGTGAGACCTGACTGAAAGGAGAGACTGGAAGGAGTTCAGATCATACTTCATGTGAGCTGCCAATTGCCCTGAAAGGGCAGGGTGCATGAGTATAGGTTTGGTGGTAAAGCACTCTTATGATGAAAGCTTCCACCTTCTGTTTCGGAACAGGGGAAGAGACTCTTCTGGCTCTGTGCCCAAACCTGAACAAATGCTGGTGATAGGCTGATAAAAACCTGAATACTTGCTTGGGTCAGTTTGTTTGTTTGTTTTCATTTGAGAATTGTAACTCTTTGATCACAACCTGCTTTTCTTATGAGGCTACAAATAAAGTGATTACAATTCTACTTTATCCCACTGAAGTAAATGAGTTTTTAATAGTGAGATTTAATGGGAGTAGAGTCAGGCTTCTAGAGAAATCCAAAGTGAGACTGAAATGCTAGCAATGATTGAAAAGATAGTTGGATGAGGCCAATCTTTCTGCTGAGGGAGACTATGAAAGGCTGAATGGTATAGGAAAAGTAGTCATTAAGGCAATAAAGAAAACATTTGAATATAACACTTATTGACCATGAATCTTAAGCAGTGAAGATATTTCACACTCATGCTAATTTTTCCAAGTTCAGATTGGGAGTTAGAATGAGAGGTGAGTCACGTAGTTGTCAAAGTCTTGTATTTATTAGCAAAATGATTTATTTGTATTTTAAAAGCGTTTAAAACACGTACTTAGGGAAAATACTTTCTTGGGAGGCAAAACTGGCTTAGGACACTCATAGCATGCCTGTCCTCACCAATTTCCTTCTCTGAGCACAGAAACTACACAGTTGCAACAACATAACAAAAGGTGAAGGAATGCATGGGATGGAGGGGATTAGGAACTTTTCAAACTGGCTTTGCTACTAAGAAAGGGTAAGGGTGCAGATCCACATCAGTTTAAGTTCATCAGTTCTGGGGCGTGCCCTCCCGCCCATATATTCTTTACTGCTTTCTTTGTGCCAGCAGTGGTGCACAGGAAGCTGATTCGTCTAAAATTTCCCGTGGCAAAAAAAAAAGAGCTTAAGGTGTGATGGAGATTCTCCCTTATTAGTATGCAAATAAGCGATGAGCAGACTTGTTTCCTCAAAGCACTGTTGATACTTCTAAAATTGCAGTCTGATGAGAGAATCAGTGGAGCTTCTGTCCATTTCCTTGGATCCAAATTGTCTCTTTCTCATAATGTGAATTACTAATCCAGTGCGAATTTGCTCTGCCGGTACAAATTTCTTAAAGAAAATATTGACCAGTCAGCTCTCCGCTGACAGGCTTCAGGCTAGATCAGGTGTCGCCTCTCTTTACCCACACCACATGAAGCTGGTGCAAAAGCCAAAAACTTACGAACTCTCTCACGTATCCGTTTGGCAGATGTCGACCCGTGTGCCAACAGCCGATCCCGGGCAGACTCGTCCCGGTGGGTAGTGAGGGAGGGCACAGAGCTGCTGCTGCTGCTTGGTCGTGGAAGAAAGGCACCAAGTGCTCTTGGCGTGGCGAAAAGCCTCTCCTCCGCTCGCTGTGCCAGCAGAGCCTCCTGGTGGAAATGCAGCACATACCTGCAGCAGGAGTTTGCCTGCACCGGCGCTGCTGCTTGCGTTGCACAGGGGCTTTTCCTGGCAGGCTGCAAATCCCTGGGGCCTGGCTCGGCTGTAGCCAATGCAGCATGAGGCTATGGCTAGACAATCGCTGCAAAAACAGATGTTGCAGTCGAGGGTTACAACCTCTCTGCTTTAAAAGTGCTGTCTGCGTGGCTCAAACTGATTAAAGATGCCTGCTCTCAACTTACCTGTATTCACACTGCACATAGAGCCGTGTTGGGGAGGGGAGAGTGCGTTGGAGAGTTTATATTTGTGACTTTAACATTGGCAGGAAGCATGTACAAAGCTTGCTGATCCTTATATCCCTGCCTTGATGCTTAGGTGCCTTCAGGACTTAATGTAATTGCAGAGTGAAAAGGTTTCCTTGAACTTTGCTGTCTTTTTCTTGGATGTTGGACTGGGAGCCATGCTTCTGTGAATGACCTGCTTGCATCTCTCAGTGTGATTTTCAGGGTTGAGAAGGGTTAGTGGATGCTGAAAATTTCTGGTTTACAATGGCAGGTTACGGAAATGAGTTGGAAACCTGCAGAAGGGTCCAGGTTTGGTTTTGGACTGAAGCAGATTGACTGGAACCAGTAGGTATTTATAATAAGCTAAAAAGACCTTTACTAGGAAAGTAAGAGACCAATAAAAAGATGTGGAATTAAAGAAAAGAGAACAGGTGGTAAATATGAGAACTGTGAGTTGAAATCATATGTATGCAGGCATATGAAACAGCATTACTTAACATAATGCCAATAAGTTAGTGTAGACAAATCTAATGTACATATAATGAGGAAAGATGAGTGAAGTAGTACCAATTCTCTTGTTGCTCAAAAAGGGGAGCAGAAATCTGTATATGTATTCAAAGAGCATTAATCTATTCAATATGTCTCTTGGGTACTCTTACAGCCCTTACAAGCTGCAGGAAAGTGTATCTGGCTTCAGAAGAGGACACTTGTGCTTTTCAGATGATCTTGCTGAGACGAATAAACAAATAGGACTGGGAGTATGGAAATGATAGGTTGGTAGGGTCTTTTTGGAATTTAAACAAGTGTATTATTCAGTATGGAAAGGCTGTCTGACAATTGATGGAACCCTGTGGACTTGCTATAAAGATTGGATATATATGAAAGAATGATAACGCATGTGAGAACTGAAGCTGAAAAGGCATCCAGTTAAAAGTGAGGCTGGAAATGCAACAGGATTGTGTCTTGTTCTCCAAGTTGTTTGAAATTCTCAAGCATAAGCTTCTTAACACTTGCTGGAAGAAGACACGCTAAAGATTACCAGCCTGAAGGTATTAGGGTATGCAAGGCATTAGGAATGGTAATTACCATGACCTCATACATAAATAATCATTTAATAATACAGCTGATTTCTGGAGCCTTAACAGTGTGCTGTCAGTGTAGAACATACAAAAAGAAAATTTCTTGAAGCAGGAAATGCCTTCAATCTCAGAACCTATAAAGGAAGGAAGCTTTGAAAAACAAAAAAGCAAACATTATCAGGTTCCATAAAAAGGCAGTGAAGTTGAACAAAAGATGCTGAATAAGAACCTATAGGCAGGTTTTCAGATTTTGCCAATGCGAAATGCTAATGGTAATCTCCTAAACAGAGCAGGCCAGGGTTTTGATGTTACTGGAAAATATCAGCTCCCACTAGACCAGTACATTTTTGGTACCTTTTCAGGTCAGCTGATTTCTAATTAGGTTCCGAAATATGAACATAAAATGCTAATTTTAGACGCATTTGTGTTGAAAAGTGGAACTTTATCCATACAATTACTTAAAATGTCTGTTTTGTTATCTTGTTTATTACTCTGTTGTCTGAAATCTCATCAGTTTTTTTGTTGGCATCAATTGTGACAGTGTTTCCAGAGCCAAATATAAACTGCACAACATCTCTGTGGTGTAAGATGTGTAATAACTGGTAATTCACTGTGCAGTTTGACAATAATTATTCATAGCTTTAGCATTTGCAACTTGATAGCTTATTTTAACAATATTGTTAAATAGGTTCTCAAATAAACAATTCTGTAACTAAGCAATCATAGTGAATTTACATAATGTGTGATAAGTACATTTAATTTTTAATTTAAATGTAACTCCAGTTGGAATACTTCTGAAATCATTAATGGAAAGACAATGGAAAGTCATGAATGCTATTAATTGTGAGTAGGAGACTATTTTTAGTCTCTGGTCCCCACTATCACAGAAGACTTGCTTTTAAAAAAAATTGTTTCTGAGAATGGGTCCTAGATCCTTGGTGCAGATTTCTACAGGCAGAGATATTTTTAAAGGGGCAGTGCATATCCAGTTAAGACAAGAGTTTAATGGAAAACTTTAACACTTGATTAAAAAAAAGTAGATTTTGCTTTTTAATATCTAAATTTTCTCAGTTATGTAGGATTTAGTTGACGGAAGAGTTAAACAATGGAGTATTGAGTAAAACAGAAGTTTACATGCCTGCGCTAAATTTTTTCATCTTTTCTCACCCAACGCTTAAGAAGTGTCTTTTCTGAGGGCAGTACTAAGCTAGAAATTAATTGTCCAAAGGTGTGGGTTTGTCTGTGGGGAGAGTTGCTTTTGGTTTTTAAACAAAAGACAAGGTGTGCATAAACACATTCTCACACTACCCTGTGAGCAGTTACAATTAAATGAATTAAGTTAGTTAGGTATAGAATTACGTAATTTGGGCCACAGCTGGTAACAATAATTTCAGAATTTGTTTCCATAACCTTCTGCTGTCTTTTGGCTCTTGCTTATTACTGAGAGGCCACCAGGAGGGGTGGTGACTATTCCGTTTCATTCATTTTGTATCAGAGCTCAGACCATTAATGTCTGCTTAACATTGTACATGAACTCCCCTGAGTTTCCTTGCAGGAGAGTAAGATTTTCAAAGAGCTTACATCGTACTATTGTTCTATAGGAGTCTTTTTTTTCTGAGGACACTATTTTGTATGTTGGACTGTAACTTCTTTATAGTTTCCATTGTTCACTGAATTTTCCAATTAGTGTCCACATCAGCTGAAGCCTGTGAGAATTCTCTGTGAATTACAATGTCATGTTGAACTGCAGCAGTTATGAAGGTGCTGTGTCAGAAGATACAAAGCACTTTTCCCAAGTATACATCTGCAATTGCATTTATTTTAAAACTTGAATTAAAGCTTGAAATTGAGGTTTTCTTAGAGTTTTTTTCTAATCTGTGTTTTTCAATCTCCTCTCTCTTTATTTGAGGATCAATAATATATATTGTGCCCAGAGGGTACATCTGTTTGTGTTACAGAACATCTCATGAGCCGTCATTTCCAAGCTGCTGGACTGCAAAGCCAAGCTGAGCAGATTCTCTAGTTTTCTTTTTAAATGTCACTGACTTTGTTTCAGGTTTGGTTTTTTTCCTAGTATCTTGACAGCTAGCTTTCTTTTTGTAAGTGTCTCTTCATTCAGTTAATATTTCAGTATAGCTTATAATTTTCCACATAACAATTGGAGGGTTATACACCTCTCACTCCATCCAGAGAGAGAAATTCTGTAAATATAATTTGGGGTATTAGAAGGTAGGCTGTTCAAATAAATGACTGAAGGGGCTGGATCACTCTGCATGTGATCAGTGGCTTATGAGTGACTCCAAAAATGATTACATCTGATCATTGCGTTGACTACCCCTGGCTTGATGGACACTGGGTCAGAGTCTGCATAAAGGAGCAGGATGAAGTCTCTGCACTCCTTCAGGATGTGACAGGACCACCATTGTAATTGTCCAGTAGAAAGTGGCCAGTTGGATAGTCCTCATAGTCCTCAGTACCCAAATGACAGCTGGAAGACCTTGAGGTGAGGAAGGCTCAGCTCTGTCTGATCACATGTGAGCCTTCCACTCCAGGATAACTGACACACCTAAAAGGAGGATGGAGGGTTCCCTAAAGGGAGCCATCAGCAGTAAGTCTCTGGTATTTCTGCAGTCTGGTTTAGATGAGTCACACCAAATAGTTCCCAAAGCAGATACTGCATTCAGATATCTCTTCAGATGCATATCACGGTGGTGCAAGTGGTCTTTGTCCTCTATGGTCTTCTCAGGCTGAGGTTTCCATTTGATTTCCAGAGGCTGTTCCTCTGGGCTGGACATGACTTTTGTTAACCCATTTGCTTATTCCACCCTGATTCAGGGATTGTATACTTCTTTTCATCCCATTATGTTCATAGTTACACCGAAATCTTCATCCTGTGATTCACTTGGGCAGCAATAGATCAGAGGCAACCTACAACTAGCAGACAGCAGCAGAGGGTGTTCCAGCTCCCTTTAGAAAAGCACAAGCAGCCTCCTCCTTCTTCTTCAATAGTGCTTCACCTACACTGGGTGTCAGACACAATACAAGAACTCTTTAAATAGTGTTTGAGGATGGTTACTACTAAATCAGTCACTGCTATCATTTAATCAGTTTCTAAAGTCATGAATGAGACTACTGATGTCATTAATAGATCATTCATTCATTTCAGAAGTACTAAATCAATTTTGTTGGTATTTAGCTTGCAGAGGTGAAAAAGCTAAATCAGCCTTCAAATTCATAACTATGGAGTGTTAATTGGGATTCTGACTAGGTTCCTTTGTTTTATCTTGTATTAGTAATTTATTACAGGGAAAAATTAATAGCATTCTTGACTCCAGTCCAAATTCTTCTCAATTAGAGATGGCCACACGATTTGACACAACTGGGAGAGGAAGAGGGCTAAATGATAAAGGTGGGAAACTCCGACACCTGCTCTGCTTCTGCCAGGTTTCTGTTCTTTCAGATCCATTTTAGAAGGTCCTGTCCCCTGCTGTTTGCATGGGCCTGTTCTAACCA